>JADLZN010009966.1:0-43843 GCA_018155175.1 Sinocyclocheilus anophthalmus
GAAGGGGTCAACGTCAGTCTGATGGGGTCAACGGTCAGTCTGAAGGGGTCAACATCAGTCTGAAGGGGTCAAAGGTCAGTCTGAAGGGGTCAGGCACACCTCCTCTGATGGCAGCGGCGGCTTCGAGAACATCACGCTGAGTTTTGTTGCTTCTTGAGACGCTGCTTTAACAGCTTCATCTGCGAAATGAGGAAAACAGGAGTGAGTCATTATGAAGTCAAACGATACTCAGATAAAATATGATCATCATAAATAATAATAAACACTGAACTCATAATCTCCCAGAAGTTTGACAAGCTGAACGCCCCGCTGCATTCATTCGACTCTCCATCTGAAAGACACAGAACACCCATAAAATACTTCACATTAGTCCATTTATGTCTGTTTAATATTTAAGAGCATCTTAAGGTGTGTTCTCATCGCGATTAATCGTTTGAAAGCACTACCATATCACACTTTTACACGTTCATCACGGCTGTTAAATGACAGTAAACATCACGACTAGAACACTAACCTGCTACCTACCGGCTGTTAGCACCAGAGAGGACGTAAACACTATTATTTTCAGCCAGCGAGTTAAACTCTTCGTTGTTTACATTGTTAGCATTGGCTGTTAGCCATTAGCATCACACAGACACAGCTCAAGTCTGTCGTTAAATAACATGACAGGATCCCATCGTACCTCTCACTCGATCCCTGCTGCTTTTCACGGAGTTACAGAGGTTTCGTAACGGCAGCAGAGCATCTGGACGCGAGTTATCGGCGCTCATGGCTCGGTTCGCGTCTGTCTCGTGGATCCGCGGAACGAATGTCAGGCGGAACGGAAGATCGCGCGAGTGTCGCGCCGGAATGATTCTGTGAGTGCACCGTACGGCCATCTGAGTCGCAGTACAGCAACAACTACAATTTGAAATAACTTTTCTATTTGAATATATTTAAAATATAATTTATTGCTGTCATTTTAAGTTCAGCACATTACTCTAGCACATGATCCGCAGAAGAATCATTCTAATGTTCTAGTAGCTGCTTAAAACATTTATTATTATTTATTCTTATTATGTGGAAAAACAGCGGAGTGAATTTTTTCAGGTTTCACAGCTGAGTAGAGGAAAAGGTTTTTTTCCCAGAGAGAGCAGCAATTTATCTAAATAGCCATCTTTTGTTACGTTATAAATGTCTTTATCATCACTTCTGATCGATTTAATATAATAGATCGATTTGAACATATTTGCTACAAATAATTAAATATTTTAAATAAAATGATACACTTAAAAACCAACGTTCTGCACTTTTTAAAAGATATTTAGCGCGTCGTGCAACAACTGCTACACGCTTTGCTTAAAATAAAATTCTAAATAAGTGTTTGTGTTTACTGTTTAACATGCTGTTTGTAATTATTAAGCAGACACTGTCAGTGTTCGCTTTAGACAGCAGGTGGCGCTCGACGACAACAAAACCAGTGTAGCTGCTTTAAACCAACAGTTTGAATTCACATGCAAGTCTGGGATGTGGTTTAATTAAGCTAGAAGTTACTCAAAACTAGCCTGGCATCAAGCATGCTACTAACCTTGTTCCATAGTACTCTCAGAAGAACTCTGGAGTAGCCTACCATCCCAAAATACTATTATAAATGACATAAAGTTGCATGGTGATATCATCAGAGTACCATGGTATTGTCAAAGCATGCCCATTTAGTTCATTTTTGCCCATTTGCTGTCAAAAGCAGCCTTCAGCAGTTTCCCATAATTCACACGGTTGACAATAATCGAAATAAAGACCCTGAAGAGCTGCTTCACAGCTGAAACTGATGCATTAACACGGTTATTTCCCCGTCCATCGCTGTGGAGCTGCTTGAAAACGATCTGTATCATATCAAATGCTGTAGAAACAAACGTGCCTTGAGGCTCTGAGCTGGAAACATGGGATTATTTTCTGTGAATTGTACATGTTTTCATGCGCCCTGTAAAAAGAGCATTGCACGAACATCTGCAGAGGTCAGAAGGTCATCAGTCAGCACTGTTACAGTGTTATCTAGCCGTACACACAGCTGTTCATTGACTGTATTTATCACAGCTCATCCGGTGCTGTTGAGAAAGGCCGTCTGTAGTGTTTGTGGCTCCAGGCTGAGCTTTAGAGGCTCTTTAACCAAAACAAGCACAAGTCTTCAGATAAGATTGTCACGTCGTACTCTTCTGGTCTTGTTCTACGTGTGTTACTTTGTTTGTTTTCATCTTCTGACAGCTCACAGCACATCCCTTCACATGTTTCAGATTCTTAGTGAAGAAAGTGCCAAATATATAGAATCACTTGGACAAACAAACACATATATTCTTGTTTTTAATGGAAGCTGATGTGCAGAAAAACAATAAATAACAAATACAATTCCAGTTATGCATCAAACATAGTCAAACTTCTTCACGCGTCTCAGAACTTCCCCTGAAGTTATGAACAATTGAATGTGTTCTGGTTCACAATAATGCTTTAAAAACCATTAGCACGAGAGCATTTCTTATCTATAGTTTATGGAACGTTTAAGTTTGATGTTCATCTAACATCTCATTTTTTGGAACAAGTTGTAACATTTTTTAAATGTTAGATTCTAACATCTAAACTTGTTCCAAAAATTCTAAAGTAACATTCGCATAATGTTTGCAAAATGATACAAAGGAGCGTTCCCTGAACGTTTGCATAACCAAGAAAACATGTTTTTTTTTAAAACTGGAAGCCAGAAATAACATTTTCATAACTTAAATGGAATATTAGCAAAACGGTCTCAGAGCATATTTTTGTTAGCTGTATTGTTAATTTATTTCTACTGATAATATTTAGATTATTTAGATAGAAATGTGTCAACTAAACCTCCACTTGCCTCTTTTGTGTTGTTGATAATCTGAAATAGATTAATTGATATTTCTTGTATTTGAGCGTTTCCTATTTGAAGAGTCTAGAGCAGAACACACTGTAACTGTACTAAACAACTTTAACATGCTGTCGAGGCGCATGTTTGAATGATTAATCGCGCGATCATGTTCAATGTTACAAAATGACGAGCCTCCAGCTCAGCGACCAATCAGCGCCCGAGCCGCAGCGGGGCGTGACGTCACCGAGGGATGCTGCAAGTTCAGCTGTTGCGTCACACCAAAGGTCAGGTTAGGGTCGGGTCCGATCGAGTATTTCCACAAAGTGAATGATTCAATGATTAACTGGAGTTATGATGCGTGTTCGGCGGAGTAATAATTCACTCTGTGTGTGTGTGTGTGTGTGTGTGTGTGTGTGTGTGTGTGTGTGTTTCCCTCCTCCTGAGCTCTGTCTTGTATATTATAGACTAAGTGTCCACACAATGAGCCATAACACTGATGACCTCCTCATCCTCAATGATGATGGAAGAGATGCGCCTGAATCAAAGCACTTCTACAGACTAAAGGTGAAAACTTGTGTTGTTAGCTGTGCTTTATCAATATTATTATGGAATATTATTGTGTACTGAATGATAATCATTTATGTGTCCCGGCAGCACAGAAGCAGTGTTAAGTCGCCGGGGGATATTTGTAGCAATAGCCAACAAAACACTGTATGGGTAAATATTATCGATTTTTCTTTTATGCCAAAAAAAAAGGATATTCAGTAAAGATCATGTTGAATGAAGATATTTTGACGTTTCCTACCGTAAAGTATATCACCAACAGTTAAAAAAAAAAGCATTGCTAAGAACTTTCATCTGATGATTTTCTCAATATTTAGATTTTTTTGCACCCTCAGTTCCAGATTTGCCAAATATTGTCCTCTCCTAACAAAACATACATCAATGGAAATCTTATTTATTCAGCTTTCAGCTGATGCATACATCTCAATTTCACAAAATTGACTCTTATGACTGGTTTTGTGCTCCAAGGGTCACTATAGATTATAATATAGATGTATGAATAGAGTGCCGTTCAACATCAAAGTATCACTACAATGTTTTTTTATCAGTGAAGCACATAACAAAGCTGATCTGTGTTTGTGCTGCTGCTGTAGGCTCCTCTGTGTGTGTTTACCGCGGTGAAGGCTCTCTCAGCATCATGCCTCCTCAGCTGCCGTCTCAGAACCAGCCCAGCGCTCGTGTGCTGCAGGGAGATCTGGCGTCTCTGAGCGCGTCCCTGCGAGACTTCATCGAGAGCAGTGTGAAGCTGTGTCAGCCGGACGCTCTGCACATCTGCGACGGCTCCGAGGAGGAGAACCGCTCCATTCTGCGTCTCCGGAGGAGCAGGGGGTCATCAGAGAACTTTCAAAGGGCACAAAAAAAACAAAAAAAAAAAAAAAAATTAAACAACACTGGTGACGAGCGTGTCTTGATTCACACGAGTAACGTTAATTTCTGTACGCTCAACGCCACAACAGGATAAAAACCCTGCGTTTTATATCACAATTCTGACTGAGAGAAAAGCTCAGAGTTATAAGATGTAAACTCACACTTCTAAGGGGAAAAAACTATTGCATGATGATAGCAAAGTATTATGAGGAATAAATACATGAATTTAACATGTAATCTCAAAATTGTCAGAATTGAAAAAGAGGCAGAATTGTACAATTCAAAACTTTTTTTAGGATGAAGCAGCTTCGTGGTGCCAAAATGAAATCTTCTGCTACAAATTACATCAAAAATGATCTGATTTGAATTTGAGTATTTGGTACTGGGCCACATCATATTTTGATATACAGTAGTTATGGACATTAACTGGCAGTATAGAGTTATTCATAAGTAATAGAGCTGCTTCGTCATTGACAAACAATAGAAGACATTTGCATGTAGGGTTGTAGGAAAAAATCACCTCATCCAGCACTCTTAGAAACTATCCCGTTACAATGTGTTGTTTGTACAGCGTTTGTTGAACAGTGTTCTGATTTACACGACACAACAAATGCAGAAATCACTGCTGCATGAATATGAGAGTAAAGTTTAATTACACTGTCGCTCAGCTTTCGGGTGATCCTGTAGAAGCCCGTTTCCACCGCTGCATAAAACAATAGCTGTTTATCTCACAATTCTGAGAGAAAAAGACAGAATTGCATGCAAACACACTTCTAAGGAGGAGGAAAAAACTATTGCATGATGTTAACTCAGAATTATGAGTGAGAACTGTAGGATATAAACTCAGAATTGTCAGGAAAAAAGTCAAAGAAAGTCTTTTTTTATAGAAACAAGCTTTCCTGATGAAGCAGCTTCGTGGCACCAAAATGAAATCTTCTGCTACAAATGACATTAAAATGATCTGGTTTAAAGTGTTTCTTTGGCACCAGGCCACATCATATTCTGATTTAGTTATGGATAGGCTACTGTATAAATAATGGATCTGCTTCAGCATTGACAAACAGTAGAAGACGGATCACCTCATCCAGCACTGTTACACTTCGGGAAACTGTTGCAAGTGATTCAGTGCACGAGTGAACTGTCCGAACGAATCAAACTGAATCTTTTTTGCAGCTCTGTTTGATCTGTTAGTTCAAAAAAGTGGTTCATTTGAAAATGTGCTGATAGAAACACACACACGACATTATCAGGAACAATGTCCCTCTCTATTATACAGTAATCTCCAGTGTCGAGATAGTGATTTATAAATGAAGTTCCGGTGCTATTCTGATTGGCTGAAGCCCGCGTTCGAAGGGTTTTGTAAATGATGCTAGCGAAAGTAACACACACCTTTGTTAACGTTTGTGTGTTGCTCTGCAAACACTTTGTAGCAACCACAACTATTTCTGAGGAGCTACATTGTTTGGTGAAAGAATACTGTTTTTATTAATATCATTACACTTTATTTGCTCCGTTTTATTTGGTGAAACCTTACTACGTATATGGAATAACCGTTTTATAAAAGCAATAACCCCCGAGAAGCCGTGGTTTACAGTGAAGTATAACAGCTAAGAGGGGTTTTAGCTAGGCCTTCCCCATAGTGTTTAAAAATTCACTGTAACTTCACGGGAGCTAGCTTTAATTGATAATTTACTTCACTAGGGCACCTGGGCACGGCCCTATTTCACTGGAGCTCATGCATCAGTAAAAATAGATTTAAATATCCCTTTTTACAGATTTGTCAAATGTGCGATATTCAGGCTGAGTAAAGACTGAAGAGTGTGTGTGTGAAGGTCAGATCTCTGGTCTGTTTCTCAGCTGGCTGGCGCGCACAGATCCGCGGGACGTGGCTCGTGTGGAGAGTAAGACGGTGATCGTGACGCCGGAGCGGCGAGACACAGTTCCCTCTCCACGAGACGGCGGCGTCAGTCAGCTCGGACGCTGGATGTCTCCGGAGGAATGGGACAAAGCCATGAATCTGCGCTTCCCGGGATGCATGAGAGGTAGAGAAGCAGCAGACGATGCTGTCCCGTAACCTCATGTCACAGTTTGCACAGTTACACAGTTCTCCTAACCTTGGCACAGCAGTTCACGTCACATTCGAAATGCACTAGAACTACCAAAACACTTCATTAATGCCTCAAATCAAGTCATTCTAGCAGAGATTTTCACCAAACAAACATGCAACTGCTTTGATAGTATTTGATTTTTTACATTCAGAAGATTCGTGACTCGAGCACAGAAGCAGTGTTAAGTCGCTGGGGATATTTGTAGCAATAGCCAAAAGACATTGTATGGGACAATTATTACATTGTCCTATTATAACAAACCATACATTAATGGAAAGATTATTTATTCAGCTTTAGATGATGTATAAATCTCAATTTAAAACAAATGGAAATGTATTGAGAAATGAATCCTAATGCTGGTAAAACCCGTTATGTGTGTGTGGGTGTGTGTGCAGGTCGTGTGATGTACGTGATCCCGTTCAGCATGGGTCCTGTGGGCTCTGCGCTCTCTAAGATCGGCGTAGAGCTGACCGACTCTCCGTATGTAGTGGCCAGCATGAGGATCATGACGCGTGTGGGTGAAGCTGTGCTGAGCGCTCTGGGCAGCGGAGAGTTCGTGCGCTGTCTGCATTCAGTCGGCTGTCCGCTGCCACTCAAGAGTACGAGCTCTTCATTCACCTGCTCCATTACATTTACATTTAGTCATTTAGCAGACACTTTTATTCAGAGCCACTGAGGACAACAGAAGCAACAAAACTAACAAAAGAGCAGTCATATGGAAGTGCTGTGACAAGTCTCGGTTCATTAACGCTATATATAGCAAGGGTGGGATACATTATTATAGTACAGCACACAGCAAACACGACACACACCTGTATAGATATATAATATAATAAACAGTACGTAGAAATAGGGAAAAAGAAAGAGAAGCGAGTGTTAGAGTGGTTTTTTTTTTAAAGCAACAGAATCAAGCAGTTAGAAAAACAAGTAGGAAGTGCAAGGGATAGAGGGAAAGTGTTTTTTTACTAAATTAAAAAAGAAAGCAAATAGAAAAACAGAATTGAATAGAGGAGTGCTAGAGTTAGAGGTCTCGGTCATCAGCGATTAGAGTGAGAAAGAAACTGACGGTCATCTCTGGTGTTTAGAGCCAGCTGTGAATAACTGGCCCGTGTAACCCGGACCTCCGCTGAATCGATCAAGCCCTGAATCAGAGGGACCAGCGTGGTAGTTCGGCGCGGTACGGAGGAAGGAAACTCGATGCTGGGGAAGAAGTGCTCGCTCTCGCCTCGCGTCCGCGCACGCTAAAGAGGAGGGCTGGATGGCGTACACCTGCTGGTCAGTCAGAAAAACAAAACTCAGTCCAGACCCGACTGACTCACATCCAGAGGAGCCTGAACAAAGATCAGTCAATCACAGGCAGAACCTAGTCTGAAATATCAGTGCGACAGTGAGAAAACAAGAGAAACCATTGACATGTTCCCTGCAGAACAAAAGCAGTGTTGAGTGCTGGGGGATATTTGTTAGCTAGCCAAAATACATTGTATGGGTACAATTATTGATTTTTATTTTATGACAAAAATCATTAGGATAGTAAGTAAAGATCATGTTCCATGAAGAAAATTTGTAAATTTCCTACTGTAAATATAAACTTAATTTGATTAGTAAATAATATGCATTGCTAAGAACTTCTTTTGGACAACTTTAAAGGCGATTATCTCAATATTTAGATTTTTTTGCCACCCTCAGATTCCAGATTTTAAAATAATTGTCCTATCCTAACAAACCATACACCAATGGGAAAGGATGATTTATTCAGCGTTCAGATGCTGTATACATCTCAATTTTTTAAAATGTAGCCTTTTGACTGGTTTTGTGCTCCAGGGTCACATTTTCTAGTGCAGAATTTAATTAATGAGCTGCTTTCAGTAATACTCGAGGAACAGTGCGTAAATGGCTAATTTTTGTATGATTTATGATTTAAGACATAATTTTTTATTTTATAAGTATATAGATATTATATAGTAATACTAATATATTAGATTTATATTAATTATTATATTTAGAATATATTTTATGTACGAAAACATTTTGGAATACATTTAAATACAGTACACGAAAATATAATTGAAATAATAAAGATAAATACCAGTTTGTGATATTAAAGCGATAATCCGGATTTTTTTACAGCTAAGAAACAGCCACGTTTAAAAAGACTGCACTGGATTCTTAAAAATAGGTGGATAGGAATTCATGCCAAGCAACATAATATGATTCTTTGCAAAAGAAATTCGGTTCAAAAATAAAGACAAAATGTATATAATACAGTATATTATGCACTTCAGATAAAAGCATCTGCTAGATGCATAAATGTAATGTAAATGCAATGCAAAAAAAATTAGGAGGTGAATATCTGCAGATGCACAATCACTTAAAACTAAAGAGCATGAGAATAATGAACTGATTTATTGACTGACTCTGAACTCTGACACACTGAACATCAATGTGTGTTTCTGCAGATCCTGGGCATCACTAACCCGGCGGGACAGAAGAAGTACTTCGCAGCGGCGTTCCCGAGCGCCTGTGGAAAGACCAACCTGGCCATGATGAAGCCGTCACTGCCGGGCTGGAAGGTGGAGTGTGTCGGAGACGATATCGCCTGGATGAAGTTTGACAAAGACGGTACAGATGCAATGTGCTCAGACACATCAAACCACAGAGTTAGAACTGTGAGGGGTGTGATTACAGTTTTTTTCAGATGCTTACACACATTTTCAAAACTTTGTCTCTTTTGTTCCAAACTTTACACACAAATCTGAGAATTGCACACAAAATGCAAAATGCTAAAGGCTTAGAATTAGTGTATGGTTTTGTAGATCTGGTGTGTGCTTCTGCTGTTTGAGCTTTCAAAACTGCGTGCGTAAGCAGTGAAAGGAACTGTAAGTGTTGGATGTTCTGATCAGCATTGATTTCGTCTGCTCTACCCCGTGTGTTTGAAGGCAATTCAGAGCCATAACCCAGATGAAGAGTTATTCGGTGGCTGTGGCGCCAGGATACCCTCCACCAAAACAGACCCGAAGCATGGCCATCCATCCACAAGAACACCATCTGGCACAAAAGTGGCGGAGACCAGCGACGGCGGGCGTGTAATGGAGAGGGCATGGATGAGGATCGGCCGGCCGGTTGTGTGACGCTTGACCTCCGTGGAAGAACAGGCCATGGACACAGGAGGACGGTTATGGTCTAGTCTCATGCGAGTCCTCGCAAATCTGACTTTGCTGCAGCTAGAATCAGGTAACCGCGTTAACGTCACACTGCAAAAAATGTGTTCTTATTACTTGTTTTCAGCCAAAATATGTCTAAAATTCGTTTAAATCAAGAAGGATTTTCAGACAAGATACAAATTATTGTTCTTGTTTTATATTATATACATAGTCGATATCGTGGACTTGCAGCAGACACTGTTTAAACTGAGCTGGCGACAACATACTGAAATCAATGAGATACTGAGTGCTTACTGTTGTAGCTTTTGCATTACTGCACATATTGGTCGTATTTAAGACTGTAAAGTGCTTGACACATTGTCTGTATAAAGCGTTATATAAATAAAGGTGACTGTCAACCGTTGTCCTCCAGGAGAACCCTGCGCTCATCCTAACTCACGCTTCTGCACGCCGGCCGCTCAGTGCCCCATCATCGACCCGCAGTGGGAGTCTCCCGACGGCGTCCCCATCGAGGCGGTGATCTTCGGGGGTCGGCGTCCGCAGGGGGTCCCTCTGGTCTACGAGGCCCTCAGCTGGGCTCACGGAGTGTTTGTGGGAGCCGCGATGAGATCCGAAGCCACGGCGGCCGCCGAACACACAGGTGAGATTACAGTCAAATCACATTCATTTACTCCATATATATATATATAATATATATATTGCAATAACTTACTGCAAAACTACAATATAATGTTTCGTATAACAGGTAATATAAATATGCAGTATATAGATATGGCTAATATTCAATAAACTTATTGCAAAACTTAAAGTAATAGTTCTATCGGATTTAAAACTTAAAAACTATGTTTCGGTAGAATGTTATATTATAAATCTGCATGTATATATATATATATATTATATAATTAGCGAAACTTAAAAATGTTTATTCCATAGATATATAAAACTTACAAATATTGTTTCTATGGCATATGTATGCATATATGCATATTTTGCAGTAAACTTATTACAAAACATAAATTATGTTGCTTCTATAGATGCAATCAATGACTTTAAATGAGTAGTTTTATATTTCTCTATTGTTTTTAATTCAATTATGTCATTTGCAATGCTTCATGGGATTGTAGTTCTTTCCCTCACTAAAGCTGTTAAGTTCACAGTCTTGTATCTTTGTCTTTTCTTCTGATTTTCAAATAGTTTTGTGCTTCGAATCAAAGTTTGTGATTGTGATTCTCCTCTAGCTGCTTTTGGTTTGATTCATGGCTTATAACACTTTAACAAATAAATGGAAAAACACCACTAATGCACTCCCAGCACTGTAACAAAATGATTCTCTTACTTAGTATTTTTGTCTTGTTTTCTAGTATAAATATCTAAACATTCTTGAAACAAGATGAATTTATTGTACAAGTAAAATGACTTAAGATTTTATGTCTTGTTTTCTGAAAAAAATGCATCAAAATGATGTTAGTTTTTCCTTCAAACAAGTAAAAGTTACTGCAAATAGGGCAATTTTAGCCTTTTAAGATCTTTTCTCACCCCTGGCAGATATTTTTTGCTTGTTTTAAGCAAAAACTAAAAATTTTTTGATATTTTATTTTTTAGAAAACAAGACTTAATATCTTAAATAATGTCAAGTAAATGCTTCTTGATTCAAGACTGTTGAAATATTTATACTAGAAAACAAGACAAAAAAATACTAAGTAAGAAAACCATTTTTTGCAGTGCAGAGGCAATGCCATCAGTACTAAATGCTCTCTTTCCCGGCGCACTAATTTTGTACGCAATCTACAAAAAATTATTATTTTTTTTAAAGTACTTTTTAGTAGAAGATCGCATGTTAAAAGCACATTTTGTGGCCCTGGAGACAAACCAGTCATAAGGTCAAATTTGTGAAATTAGATGTATGCATCATCTGAAATGCTGAATAAATAATCTTTCCATTGATGTGTGTTTTGTTAGGATAGGACAATATTTGAAAATATTTAAACTATTTGAAAATCTGGAATCTGAGGGTCCAAAAAAATCTCTAAATATTGAGAAAATCATCTTTAACGTTGTTCAAATGAAGTTCTTAGCAATGAATATTACTAACAACATTAAGTTTTGATATATTTATAGTAGGAAATTTACAGATATCTTCATGGAACATGATCTTTACTTAATATCCTAATGATTTTTGGCATACAAGAGAAATCTATAATTTTGCCCCATACAATGCATTTTTGGCTATTACTACAAATATACCCCAGCGACTTAACACTGCTTCTGTGTACTGGCAGAGGACAAATTTAGTTCATATTCATGGTGTCCCAAAATATCACAGTTGAGTACACTTAGATGTTCTGAAGATTATCTTAAGAAGTACTAAAGATGGATTTTGTGTATTAAGTACAGAAATGGAGCACTTTAAGTACATTATGGAAGTACACTTGTTTTTCACCTGGGCTCTGGGGTTCGCTGTGGTGTCTGGAAAGTGATTAGTATATTTAGACGCTTTGTGTGGTTGCAGGGAAAGGTCTGCACGCCCATTGCCATGCTGTCCAGTTCTGCGGGTATAACTTCCGGTCAGGATCTGTCTCACTGGAAGAGTATGGAAGCGCGGCCCGATGTAAACTGACAAGATCTCAACGTCCAACGGTTTTCGCAAGAGCTCTTCCGGACGTTCTGTGGCGGACGGATACGGCGTGAGAAACATCCGTGGATGTGTGTGGAGTGGATGTTTCTCCGGATCGACGGCGAGGGCAGGAGCGATGCGCCACCACGGTCGGGTGATTCCCCGGCCGCGTTGAAACCTCCGCGCCTGCGGAGGACCTGGAACCTCAGCCACGCTCTTCAGATTCAGCGAGTCTGGAGGGCAGGAGCTGGAGGAAACATCACGCGTAGCTTCCAGCGCGAGGGTGAAACGAGAGGACCTGCCCGGAGCGAGGCAGAGACAGCGGAGCTGCTGGAGCAGAGAGCAAACTCCCAGACCGAGCGGGAGAAAACTTCGAGTTTAACATTATATCATCACACATAGCAATTGCAAAACATGAGTTGCTTGTGGTAGTGTTTCGAAAACAGATACAAACTTAGCTAAAACAAGCTAAACTCTGCCGTAGGGGCAGGAAAATACTCTTGTTTCGCCTTTGAATAAGACGATTTTTCTAACCCCATAGCAGAGGTTTTATTTTGTTTAAGCAAAAACTAAACAGAATGATCTTTTTTTTCTGCAGAAAACAGACATAAGATCTTAAGTAAATGTGTCTTGATTCAGGAATGTTTAGATATTTATACTAGAAACCAAGACAAAAATACATTTTTTGCAGTGTGCGAGCTGATATTTGAGAGATTTGGAGATATTTTTAGCCTGATTTGAAGATCTGATGACTCTATGATACTGAAGGAATTAAAGGACTGTTTATAAATTATTGATGCACATTTCTATTCAGCTGGAGACTTTATAGCTAATAACTTTAAACAGTTTAACCTTTGCATTTTTCTAAAGGTCTTAAATTATTTTTGTATTTCTATGATGACTCTTGATGTCAGTCTTCCAAGATATTAATAAAGTTATTTAAATGTATGTCCAGTGTTTGTGTTTTTCTCTGCACGATCACAGTGTTACAGAGAGTTATTCACATTTTAATACAGTTATGCGTGAAATAACTTGGCTTTCGACAGACTCCTGACAAAATGTTACAAGCAAATCGTTCAGTTCAAGAAGATGTGAGAAATTTTAACAAAGAAAGAAAGCAAAACTATAAACACTTTAACTACAGACACACCAGAAAAGTAGAAAACATGAAAAACAAGAGAAATAAATCTGAGCAGAAAGTCTCACATTCATGAAGTCAATCTAAACGCACTTAAATCAAGATACATTCTTCTGAGCCCTTTGGCAGACATTTGCTCTTGTTTTAATCACAAATAGTTTAAGAACAGAAATCATCAGAATAGAACAAACTGTTGAAGCAGTGACACAACACTCCATCAACCTGTCAGCATGATTCATAAAACCAGCAATAAATGAGAAGAAGAGGAGGAGAGGAACGCCAGAACATCAACCAATCAGAGCGAGCGTCCCTGACTGAAGGACACGCCCCCTCAGGCCTCATGAATATATAAAACTCTTTCATTCAGCACAAATGAAGAACTAAAGCACAACTGAACGGTAACTCCACGGGAATATTAGATATTGTGATAACATCATGAGAAAGTTAGTGATAAAAGCATATCTAAGATTAATAAACCGTTGGATGAGCAGCAAAGTTTAATGTTCTGCAGATTTAATATTTTATGTCAGTCAGATATCAGCTGAAATGAACAAAGCTGCTTCCCCCCAAAAGTTTTTATGGACAGAAACTGCTTTTATGCAATTAATTAATTAATGCATTTAGCAGATGCTTCTACCCAAATCAGTGGAACAAAAGCAACTATATTCATAATATACAATGCTAGCAGCTATGTAGACAACTAGATTAGAAAGCAAGGCCTTCTCCAAGATTAACAGCAATGTTTATTTGACTTTAAATCGTTATTTTTTACGCGTAAAAAACGTAATACTACTCGAACAGGATGTTTATGTTTAAAGGGCAGTGAGGCAATTTCAATGTTCCTTTCTCTTTGGAGTGTACAAGCTCTTGGTGCATAAAGAAGAAATGTAAAGTTGCAAAGACTAAAGTCTCAAAAACAAAGAGATATTCTTAGCAACGTTAAGACTTGTCCACGCCCTCCTAAAACGGCTTGTTCTAACATGCCTCCACATATCTACATCACTATGTGGGAGATTTGCATAACGCCGACCAAATGTTCACACAAAGAAAGAAGGCGTAACTTTTATTATCGCTGTAATATTGTTGTCGCCGCCATGTCGTGAAGACGCTGTGATTCGTTGTGAAAGCGAAACTACATTGTGTGGTCTTCCAAAAGAGGACACCATTGTATATCAGTGGTTAAGTTGTATTTACAAC
The DNA here is from genome assembly GCA_018155175.1 of Sinocyclocheilus anophthalmus. Taxonomy (NCBI): domain Eukaryota; kingdom Metazoa; phylum Chordata; class Actinopteri; order Cypriniformes; family Cyprinidae; genus Sinocyclocheilus; species Sinocyclocheilus anophthalmus. The sequence goes on from JADLZN010009966.1 coordinate 14,510, forward strand.
TTTACTGTTCCAGAACACTTCAACCCAAAATATTCAGATGTGTGCAGCACATTTTATGGAGGACTGTTTACTGATCCTGGGAGAGTAGACTACAATGCCGGCTGTTCTGACTCAGAGTCTGAATTTAAAGGATTTGCCACTGATGATGAACGCGAGTTTTGGCAGTGTAGAGTAGCGCTTGTCGTTTCTCCGATCACAAATGCAAACATTGTTTTAAGTTTACGCAGCGCGATACGCAACGCAACGTGTAAAAAGACAGTAGAAGTCATTATAATCAGTAATTATGTCCCCTCTGGATGCAACAAATGCCTAGTTTATGGGTTTTAATGTTTTTGTCTCGGCGCTCCGGCCGGGCATCATCACAGTATGGTGAGGGGCGTAACAATTTCCGTCACACACTTGAGGTATTAGGCCAATCACAACACACTGGATAGCTAGCCAATAAGAGCACACCTCGCTTTTCATACTGATGAGCTTTGTAAAAATCGACGTGTGTCAGAAAGGCGGGGCATAGAGGAGAAACAATAATGTACAGTATGTGGAAAATAATGTTTTTTTAACCTTAAAGCGCATAAACACATTTAATTACACCAACTACACAAAATAATGTTCTTTTAAGCAACACCATATGACCCCTTTAAAGCGTATCAAGAGAATATTTTAATGGAAACAACACAATATATTATTTACTCAGTTGTTTATTGATGGCGCTAATTAAAAATAGTTTTTGTTTATTACAGTTATTGCTGCAGTGAAAGAAGAGTAAAGAAATATGATGCATGTTATGTTGCACAAATATTTTATCATTTGAATGTTTAAATATAAGGTCCTGCACTTTATTGTAATTGATTTGAATAGATGTTTCCACTCGGTTGAAGTTCATTCCCGCTGATGCTGGTCACACGTTTGCGTAATGGTCAGTCGGTCAGTATTTGCTCGTGTGAGTGATAGAGCCGGACATGACGAGCTGCTCACGTGTTTAGTTCAAAGCTGAGCGTAATCGGTCCGCAGCAGAGCATGCTGGGTAACTGGGGCACGTGCTCAGGCCTGAGCCTCACATGACGTCAGTACGAGCTGCTGACGCTGCACTTGTGCTGCTGCCAGATACCAGACTTTCTAGTGAAGCAGAAATATGCTGATGATGTCTATGATGATGGAGAAACCAGAGCAAAGATCAGAGTCAGGATTCATTCATTCATTACATAACAGCTGATGCAACTCTGTTCTGGACTGCTTTCAAATAAAAGATACGTGACCCTGGAGCACAAAACCAGACAGTCATGATGGGTCAATTGGAACATGTAGACTTCATCTGGAAAGGCTGAAATAAAGTACAGCTCTCCATTGAGTATGCGTTGCTTAGGATCGGACAATATTTGGACTGAGATTACAACTATTACATCTGAATCTGAAGGGGTGCAAAAAACTTAAAATATTGAAGAAAATCCTCTTTAAAAGTTGTTTCAAATGAAGTTCTTAGCAATACATATTACTAATCAAACATTAAGTTTTGATATATTTACGGTAGGACATTTACAGCTTCAATTGCATATAAAATTTCCATACATTTGGATTACATAGTTTGAACATGACAAACTCAGATACCACTTCATGAGACAAACGCTATGACTTGAAACACAACTCAGATTTCTGTAATATGACTAAAAACATTTGAGTTGGATTCTCATAAGGTTTTTAAGTGTTACCTCTCGTCTCAGAGCGTTCACAGAACATTCAAAAGTAACATTCTTTCTTATGTTTGCAAAATGATACAATGTAACATTCCCTGAATGTTCATATAACCGAGATCAAATGTTTTACCTTTGGCAGACGACTTCTTTTAATCATAAAATAGCTTCATTTTGATCAACAAGAATTTCTAAGTATAATTGTGCTTGCAAATGTATAACACATTAAAAAAAGAGCAGGTTCAGTCGAGTCTCTGTGACGGGGCCCTTCAGGAACAACATGTTTTGCAGCTCTTATCAGACTGATTCTGTGCGGACATGAACACGCTGTTCCTCTTTATTGGACACTAGAGTTTACAGAAATCAGGACACATCCGTCTTATCGCACCAATAACTGTTTAACAGAGATTTCAACACCCTAGGACAGCTTTATGAGTCCAAACTTCTGAATCAAACTCAGATGAAGGACTTGATCGAATACAGATCAGGATACAACTATCTGAAAATCTGGAATCTGAGGGTACAAAAAAATCTAAATATTGAGAAAATCATCTTTAAAGTTGTTCAAATGAAGTTCTTAGCAATGCATATTACTAATCAAACATTACGTTTACGGTAGGGACTTTACAAAATATCTTCATGGAACATGATCTTAATATCCTAATGATTTTTGGCATAAAAGAGAAATGTATAATTGTGACCCATACAATGTATTGTTGGCTTTTGCTACAAATATCCCCCAGCGACTTGACACTGCTTTTGTGCACATATTTTTTCTCTAGTGATGAGAACAAAAATTTGTTCTAAAAACATTTAGCTAACATTCCTATTAAGCTATAAAAATGTTATTTCTGATATTTTTGAATGTCCAAAATCTCCAGATTTTTAAATGTTTTGAAAAAAGTTTTTTCTTGGTTATGTGAACGGTAATGATGACATTAAAGGGAACGTTCCACTTTATTATTTTATGGGAATATTATTTTCGAATGTTCTCTAAACTATCTCAGACAAACGTTTTTGTGTGTGTCTTAAGAACATTATTAACCATAAAATACAATTCCGTCATTTCTTTACTCACCCTCAAACCTGTAGAGCTTCTTTCTTCTGTTTATTTTTGGGTGAACTGTCCTTTTAAAATCAGGATAACAGGGAAGGACAATTTATTAATGTACTGAAAGAACGTTTGATCATACTCTTGAGAGAACCATTGCAGATGGGTTCTTTTGGAAAACTACAAATGACTTTAGTGCTTAAATTAGTGTGAAAGAGCAAAGAGATTTTATAGTGATTAACATGTGTTTTGTGTTATTGAGTAACATGTGCATCAGTTTCACGTGAGTCCGCCTTCAACACTGATGATGATGATGATGATGATGAAGAGTGGGTGTTAGTAATAGTTAGCAGATGCACATTTACGACCCGAGCTCAAGCCTGTTGCTCAAGCGCTGATAGAGAAAGCGTTTCATAATAAACTAGACTGAACCGGAAACATCTGGATCACCAGACCCGAGCTTAACCTGCTAAACCAGTCTAACCCTGTGACTTCCAGCTCTGAATGAGTCTAATCTGACAAAAAAATTACACTGAAACGATTTTCACTCAGAAGGTAAATGTACAATTACAAAGAAACTGTACTGTAATGCATTGAATGAAATGTGAAACTTGGAGAACTGAAAGAGTATTTTCTTGTAAAAATGCATCTTATTTCTTTAACCCTTTATTTCACTTTGAAATGCCTTGTCAGTGTTTCAACAATCATCAGTAAATATTACTATATTTTCCTACCAAGTCATTATAGTTTCAATATATATTATTAAGAAGACTAAATAATTTCTAGTTAATTCTGTATTATAAACAGAATAAACAGTAATCACTCAGAACGACCTCAACAGCTTCTTAATGAATCGACGGAACTAGATATATATATATTATCATATATATATTGTGTATCTATCTATAAACTGTATTACATTAATTCATGTACATATTTGATTGGAATTGTTTGTAATATTCACTACTTACCACCTTATTATTTTATCCTCATCATTACTTGTTTAGTGTATAATGCTTTTGGCATATTGTATGTAAAGACAACTTAAATTGAAAATGAATGAAAGGAATCAATTAAATGCTGTTACACGAGACACAAGATGTTAATATAGACTATGATGTGCACTAAACAATCTCACCGAACGAGACATGCAGCGTGATGCATCATCATGATGACTAGAGACAAACATCTAGTGTCCCAATCTGGTCACACGTGTCTCAACCCAAAAAACAAGACTGTTGACTGTAAAGTAATAACAGACGGCACAGGCCATGGTTACTGATTTTTGTTGTATTTTACATTTCTTTCTTTGCTAAAATGTGCAAACCACTATCAAATGCACTGAGGATCTGCTCGGACAGACTCACATCACAATATGATATGAATTAGGTTTTTAAAACTGGGTTAAAAACCTGAAATCAAGAACTTCATCGTTGAGTCGAGCCGGACATCTGCTGGACAAACCCTGACCTTCAGCAGCAGACACTGACTGATCTGATGTCTTACAGCGCCACCTGCTGGATCTACAGGAGAACAGACACATTTAGTCACTAACCCTATAAAGCCTGCTGTAACTCATCAACACAATCAACTCCTCAAGTCTTCTGTCTCTGATTGATAGTTTAGATTTGTTTATCCAGTAAAAGCTCTTTTAGTGTAATTGTAGAAACGTCCAGCTTCAGCTGTGAATCTTGACTGGTTTTGATCAAGTAAAGGTCAGAATAACTGCAGTAATATCTCCAGATGAACACTTACTGCACTGAGCAGCCACTCTGCTACCGGTAACAACTCTTTCAGTAATTTAGTGGTTACAGGATCTAACAGGCATGTTGTTGTTTTAGATGCAGTGATAAGTTTATTTAGCCTTCCTGTCCTATAGCTGTAAAGCACTGCAGTTTGTCTTTTGGTGCGATGAATGAATCTGAAGTATTATATGTTGTAGAATCTAAATTTGTTATTGTATTTCTGAAGTTGTTTATTTTATCAGTGAAGAAATTCATAAGTCATTATTATTAAACTGTGAGGGAATATGTAGATCGGGTGATCGTTATTTGTTAATCTAGCCACTGTGCTAAATAAAACCTAGGATTGTTTTGGTTATTTACTATGAGTTTATGGATATGCTCGGCCCTGCCAGCTTTTAGAGCCTGTCTATAGCTGGACATACTGTTTTTCCACGCAATTCTAAAAACTTCCAAGTTAAGCCAATTAATCGTCCAATTAAAAGTCCACTTATGTTATTCTGTGTGCTTAAAGATGTGCTTTTTTCTTGCGACCAGTTATCTTGCGGGTGTTCCACTGTTTTAATTTGTAGTTTTAATATGACATTATAATACCATGCATATTTTACCTTTTTTTATTTAAAGAAGAAACAAATCCAATGAATAGATGCCATTTGAGGCTTAATATTATAGAAAAGCACTAAAGGTTTTTCAGTTGTTTTCAGCTTGTTTATTTTCATATATAAATATGGCATGCAGTTGCATCAAACAGTGGTATAACATCATTCAATGTAAATTGTGACAATCGTAATTACAATTTCAAGGGAATAATCGATAATTATGATTTTTGTCATAATCGTGCCGCCCTAATTCCGTAAGAATCAATTTCCATGCGATATAATTAAATCTAGCGTATGATTAAAACTATGAGTGGGCCCGGTGACGTTTTGCTTTACTCCAAAAGAGTTTATTAGGTCAGTGAATGCAAGTCCTAATGCATCATTTGTATTTTCAATGTGAATGTTAAAATCTCCAACAATTAGCGCTTTATCAACAGTAACCATTAGGTCTGAGAGGAAATCTGCAAATTCTTTTAGGAAGTCTGTATACGGCTCTGGTGGTCTATACACTGTAGGCAGAGCAAGAGATACGATAGATTTCTTTTGCATATCTGGCAGTGTAACATTAAGCATTAGTATTTCAAATGAGTTAAACTTGTATCCTGTCTTCTGAGTGTCACATGACATATCACTAATTAGGGCTGCACGATAAATCGCAGCGATCTTTAATGCGTGCAATCCTTATCAGAAAGACCGGCTTCTGTAATCATCGTTAAATCTCCATCACTTTTGGCTTTCACATGATCCATTAACGACACAGAGCCTCTGTTGAACTGATGAGGGCTGCGCAAAAAATCGCGCGACATATGTGGCGTGGTGTTGCGCAGCTTGTCAGTGAACAACGTCTCTGTGTAGTTAATGCTGCTCAATGTGAAAGCCCGCAGGTGATGGCGATTTACCGCTGATTACAGAACCGTCTTTACTGATAAGATGCGCGTTTAATATCGCATGCGATTTATCGTGCAGACCTAATATATATGTTGTTTGACAACCCGCCGCCACGACCCATGCTCTGCGTCATAACAGTCAGCTTGTGCATAGATCAAAACTATTATCTGTGATCATTTCATTTACAAAAACTGCTTTGGGTGAGAGTGATCTAATGTTTAAGAGCCCAAACTTTAAAAATTGCTTTTGTTCATTTATTTAAAATTTTTCTGGTTTAATCATGATCAGATTTTTTTTGGATCCTGCATTAAATTTGTATTTTTACCTCACTATTTGGGGAACAGACACATTCTTTATAGATTGGACAGCGCAAGTACTTATTTCATTTAAGCGGGTAGAACAAAAGTCTTCATAGCAGTTATTTGAGAATTGGCTTAATAGTCATATGGAGCGTAGCGTCCTGGAGATGTTTCCGACCGGATTTGCTAATCATGCTAGCAACATGTTAGTAGCATGCTAATCATGCTAGAAAAATGCTAGCAACATGCTAATCATGCTACAGTAACATGCTAATAATGCTAACAACATGCGAGTGACATGCTAATCATGCTAAAAATATGCTAGTAACATGCTAATCATGCTAGAAACAAGCTAGCAAACATGCTAATAACTTTGCTAATCATGCTAGAATCATGCTAACAACCACTCTTAAAATGCTCAGCAAACATGCTATTAACAGCAATCATGTCTACAACATGCTAGCCACTGTATTAACTTGCAATCATGCTTTCAACACCATGTTAGTACCTGTTAATCATTCTAGCAACATGCTAGTGAAATGCGCTAATCATGCTAGCACCTGCTAGTACCCTTGGTATCCTGATACAACATGCTAGAACCTTCTAATCATGTTAAAAGGGTTTTTTCTTGTTCCCACCCTGCCTTCATGCTAGAAACAGCTTAGCAACCATCCCAGGTACCCTAGCAATATGTTTTACCCCTATCTGTTTTTTTGATAGACTGTATTGCCTTGAAAACATTAAACCTTTAATCTTTAAAACTATTTTAACTTTCAAACTACTTCAAACTGAAAACCTTCAAACTTAAAGCTTTTAAAACTACTTAACTTTTTAGCTAGGCTTTTTCAAGCCAGCTTAAAGTTTGTCTACAAACTTTACTCATCTGGTTTCTATTATTATTTTCAGTTTCAGTCTAGAGGCTTTAATTTATTAAATAAATTAAATTATTATTTTATTTATTTTATTTTATGTATCAAATATAGAGGCTTATTTATTTTTTTATTTTTTTTTATTATAGAGTGCTTTTTATTGTTTATTTAATTTTATTAAAATTTATATATTTTTTTTTATTTCCATTTCTAGAGACTTTATTTAATTGTATTCCAATTCTGTTTTTATCTAGAACTTTGTTTATTTATTTAATTTTCTATGCAGAGTCTTTTTGTATTTTTTGTAATTTTAGAACTTTTGTTTTATTAATTTATTTTCATCTTATTTCTATTCTTCTAAAGCGATTATTTTCATTTCGTTTCTTCCCTAAATACCGTTTTTATTGTTCGGGATTTTTGTTTGTTTTGTTGTAGAGGCCCTTATTCTATTTTTTTTTTTTTTTTTTTTGTTTTTTTTTTTGTGTGTGTGTGTGTGTGTGAGTACATTTAACAAAATATGAGTGATGCTTACTTGTGTAAAAATCACAATGCTGTGATAATGCCAAGGCTCCAGCTACTCAGCATTATTGTTTTTTTTTGCAAGTCACAGATCTTGTAGTGTGCATACTGCAGATTTTCTGCAAGCAAAAGAAAGCAAGGCATTGTGAAGCACGAGCAAAGAAAAATAGACAAAGCATCTTAGTAATGCAAATTAGTGTAAAAACGTGCTGTGTGCAACACAACAGAAAACTGTGAGTCTGATTATAGTGTTGTTAGACTTTAGCCATTTATGTTTATAAGCAACTGAAAAAAGCACAAAAGTCAGGGCATGTCAATTTCTCCAGGCCCCCAAAACACCCTTAGACCCCAGAGGGTTAACGTCTCATGCCGCAAGACGACGACCTTCTTCCGTTAGCGTGTGACTGGCTTAAATGTGTTGCTACTGGGTTGAGTGTCACTAATGTCTGCAATAAAGCCGCAGTAACACTGAGAGGGAGTTCTGTAAGCGGATTACAGCCTCCAGTGTTCAGCGGTCACAAGGTGATGCTGCTGTTCTCCCCTCCTCTATTTTGATTACTCATGCATGAAGAGACTAAGGGGGATTTCCACTGAACCCTCTCTCACACACACACACGTCTCCTCCTGCCCCTGGAGACATATCATCTTCGGGAGGAGAGACATGCAGGGATGGTATGTGAGGGAGGAGATGGGAAAAGTGCTTCAGTTTAAAACTTTAAGACCTTTTCAATGTCTTTTCATGAAACAAATAGTTCTGCTTATGAAGACATTGTAAAATGGTAAATAAAATAAAAAAGCATATTTATTGAATCCTGCAATAAGGCACCAAGTACACAGGTCAATATATTAATATATACTGTTATATATTTTATTATTTATTATTTTAATTTACTGTTTTATTCTCCTTCATATATATATTACCAATTATTATTCGAATGATATTGGTTTATATATTATATACACTAGAGTCCCGCACCTGATACAGACTAATAACTTTCACCCCAAATACTAATTAGTTGTAACTTTACATTTTTTACATTTGCCACTATCCTAGGTTTTGCCCATTCGTCAGTAAGAATTTTTACTCATTTAAAACAATCAAATTTAATATGTTCCCTTATTCTTTTTTTTTTTTTAAAGGGGTCATATGGTGCGATTTCATTTTTTCCTTTCTCTTGGAGTGTTACAAGCTCTTGGTGCATAAAGAAGATCTGTAAAGTTGCAAAGACTAAGTCTCAAACCCAAAGAGATATTCTATAAAAGTTAAGAGTCAACCACGCCAACCTAAAACGGCTCATTCTAACCCCCCACATGTCTACATCACTATGTGGAAATATTTGCGTAATTTTTCCAAATGTTCACGCAAAGAAAGAAGAAGGCGTAACTTTTATTCTCGCTGTAGTCTTGTTGTTGCCACCGCCGCCATGTCATGAAGACGGTGTGTTTCGTTGTGAAAGCGAAATGTACTTTGTGGTAAGAGAATTAATATTCTTCGTCCTGCCTAGAGCTGATCATGCTGGTCACTGGCGGAATACATCACCTTCGCGCAGTGGATCGCCTGAGCGGCTTTCACCGTGTACGAATCGGAGTCCCAGCCCGGGTTTTCACATGGGTCCGCAAGCCGATGCTCCTTCGTCGAATCCCCGCCCTCCGCTCACTCTGCCCCCGGCTGTTCCTCACTTCTAGCCCGCAGTGTGGATGATGTGTGTTTTGTTGTGAAAGTGAAATTACTTTGTTTGGCCTTCCAAAGGAGGATACGACTAGAAATCAGTGGTTTTGTTGTATTTACAACACTGTTCCAGAGCACTTCAACTCAAATATTCAGATGTGTGCCAGCGAAAAAAAGAAAAAAAAAAAAAAAAAAAAAAAAAAGAAAAAACAACAAAAAAAAAAAAAAAAAAAAACATTTTGCGGCTGATGAGGACCGATTTCCTGGGATAGTAGCCTACAATGTTTTGGTGTCTGTTTCTATAAGTGGGACAGTTCCAACTTTGCAAGGACAGTCTGGCGCTTCTCACAGCCTGTAAGTACGTTTTTTTCTATATTTAAAGAATTTGCCACTGACGATTCAAACGCGAGTTTTGAGCAGTGTAGAGTAGCGCTTGTTGTTTGTTGTTTCTCCGATCACAAATGCAGACATGGTTTTATGTTTACGCGGCGCGATGCAACACAACGCGTAAAAACACAGTATAAGTCATCATAATCAGTAATTATGTCCCACTGGATGCAAAAAATGCCTCGTTTATAATAGGTTTTATTGTTTTTGTCTCGTCGCGCCGGTACACGGCATCACAGTATGGTAGGGGCGTAGCATTTCCGTCACACGCTTGAGAAATTCAGCCAATCACAACGCACTGATACGGCCAATCAGAGCACACCTCGCTTTTCAGAACGATGAGCTTTGTAAAAATCGACGCGTTTCAGAAAGGCGGGGCATAGAGGAGAAACAATAATGTACAGTATGTGGAAAATAATGTGTTTTTTAACCTTAAACCTAATAAACACATTTCATTACACCAAATACACAACATAATGTTCTTTTTAGCAACATCATATGACCCCTTTAATATGTCAGAATAAGCAAGTTGTTTGAATTTTTACATAAATATTGTTACACTAAATGACAATGTAACATTATTTCAACCAAATTGACATTTTATTCTCTAAAAACTCATTTGAAACCTTAAAAGTAGACACTTTACGTAGAAAAAAAATAAAAAAAAAAGAAAACATGTAATGTGCATTCTATGGCATAAATCACTTTTGTAATTTCTTTATGCGGACATCTTAATGTCCTTTGACCCATGTAGATATGTATGTATGTATTTATTTAAGATTTATTTAATCTGGATAGAAATCACAAAGAAAAGCTTAGAATAGGATAGATGTAGGACTGATTGGAAACATTTCCGTTACATTTACAGAGCTCTAATATTTAGGCTAGTTTACATTTTACATTTACATGAACTTATATTTTCTTAGACATTTTATCCAAAGCATTTTTCTCTTTTAAATGTAATATAAATATATGTATATAAAATGTTTTAGTTTAGAGTTTGTGTTTTGACATTTATATACACACTTGGCATCATTTAAGTAACCGGATCAGAATTTTTTTTCTGTTTACTAATAATCTTAAATTTACATAATAAAATATGTATTACGATGTAAACTTCTGTAATATAATATAATATAATATAATAATAATTATAATAATAATGATGATGATGATGATTATTAACTAAAGTTGGAAATGAAAATAGTGTTTTTAGCATATTGAATCTTTACTTTTGCTTTGTAAAATAAGATAAATATGAGTGAAGCTGCTTTTCGTGAATGAATGAAGAACATTATTTCACAAGAGATGCACATTGACAAATGATTCTGCAGAGAGTATTCAGTGTGTGTGTGTGTGTGGTTTGTGGAAGCAAGCAATCCGCGGAGATGTTTTTTGTTGTGTGCCTTCCCTGGGCCAGTTAGTGTAAAACACACACACACACACACACATATGTTTATCCAGCAGTTTCTATGTATATCTGTCTGCTTTCAAACTGCTGTTTTCCTATGAAGCACACTGAACACAGTTGCATATCCTGTTTCTCTCTTTCTAATGTGTGATGGTTTGTTCCTGTCTGTCTGGTCTTAAAGGTCACAAGCCAGTGACCTCTGGTAAAGCAGGTTAGAGGTGAAAAGCCAATGGCCCTTCTTTTCTATTTGCACGAAGCTTTAATTTCAGCCTGACCTGACAAGCTGACCTCAAACACGCGATGCAATCACTGGCTCTGTTATGGCGTTCAGCAGAATTCTTTTTAGTCTGTTGCAGAAATGTGCTGTTATATCTCTGATCAAAGGTGGTTGTCACTGGCTGGGGGTTTGCTTTTTTTTTTTTTCTGTGGTCAAAGTTGAAATATTGAGTCAAACATTTTATGCACTTTATTTTAGCAACAGTTAAGACTAAAATTAGCTTGATAACCCCAGAGGAAGAGTCTTTCTAATTGAATATCTTTTATGGTTCAGTGTGTTAACCACCTACTTCCTAACCGATGCCTAGGTTGTTCATCGGAACATTTAGAAATCATGTTGAATCAGATCTCTTATCTGTTGTCTTTTGTTTTTCAGGCTTCGTCTCAATCGACACAGCCGCTCAAATTCACCACGTCAGACTCTTGTGATCGCATCAAAGACGAGTTTCAGTTCCTGCAGGCACAATATCACAGGTATACCAAACACTCGTACAAAATACTACCAAAATTTCAAAGTATGATTCTTTTTAATGAAATTAATGTCTTATTCAGCAAGGATGCATTAAATTGATCAAAAATGACTGAAAAGATGATGTTTAAAAAGATTTCTATTTTTAAATAAATACTGTTTGAACTTATTATTCAACTGTTTTCAACATTATTACTAAAAAATGTTTCTTGAGATGATTTCTGAAGGATCATGTGACACTGGAGACTGGAGAAATGATCACAGGAATAAATCACTTAAAAAAAAAAAAAATAGAAAACGCATATTTTAAACTAATAATATTTGAAAATCACTTTTTTCTGCTGTATTTTGATCAAATAAAATGCAGCCTTGTTGATCAGAAGAGACTTTCTCTTTAAAAACATTAAGCTGGAGCATACCAAAAGCATTCATACACACAACTAGTTGAACCGTTATTTAACGCGACCTTGAGAAGCACAGGCAGTCTCTCTCCTCCTCACTCTAAAAACACCCTGCCTGTGTGAATTCCTCTCCGGGATGCTCGAATGGTGTGAAAAGCTTCCTGTCATCATCTGTCAGCTCAGCACCAGAGATAAGAGCGATCACGGAGGCCATCCGGCCATCACACATCAGAGAAACCGCGGACAGGGGAAGGAAGAGGGAAATGGAGAAGGATAAACAGCAGAATGTGGTAATGTCGTCACCATCGGACTGCTTTAGATTCGTTTCGACTTGGCTGAATATTCACTCTCAGCGTCAATAGGCCATAACTCTGGTGTATGTTTAAAAACACACCTTACTGCTCCATGTCACCGAGTATTTCCACAAGTAATGCTAATGAATGAGTGATTATTCTGTGGAGCTGCTTGTGATTGCATAATGTTGTTGTTATTATTATTGCTTTAGTGATTAAAGACCTCATAAAATGGTCTGACAAATGCAATTTTCTCTCCTGTGTTGATGTTAGGGCGTGGGGATGGGCCGATTCAAAAATGAGTCATTTATTTTAACCAGTTTACATCAGCAATAAACCGTGATTTACTACTTGCTATTAGTCGGTGGCAGGTGGCGTTGGGGGAGGGACATTCTCATTCTAGAGTGCATTTGTAGGTTTTTATATCCAAAATTTGGCCATAATGTTTTCCCAGCAGAGAAAGAATATAAATATTTCATAGTGTATGCTACTATATTCTTTTCTTTATTATTATTATTTATTCAGCAAGGATATATTAAATTGATCAAAAAGATTCTATTTCAAATTAACTATCTTCTTTTGAACTTTCTATTCATCAAGAAACCTGAAAAAATCTATCACAGTTTCCACAAAAATACGAAGCACTCCACTGTTTTTACATTAATAATAAGAAATGTTTCTTGAGCTCCAAATCAGCATATTAGACTGATTCTGAAGGATCATGTGACACTGAGTGCTGGAGTAATGATGCTGTGCATCACAGGAATAAATTACAATTAACAGTTCCTCTTAATTGTAATGTCACAACTTTTTACTGTTTTTTTTTTTTTTTTTTTTTTTTTTTTTTGAGCGATCAAATAATACAGCCTTGGTGAGCACGAAACTTCTTTCAAAACAATTAAAAAAAAAAACTTTTGCATGGTCATTGTACGTACTATTTTAATATAGAAGGTTTTATATTTAATACGAAATCTACATTCTTCATCATTACATTCTCGCACACATGGCCAGCCCAATCACAACCTCCGTGAGGCAGTCCAACAGGAAACATGGTTGTCATAGTGATGAATCCCCCCCCCCCCCCCGCTTCTAAGCGAGAGAGAAAAGTGAGGTAAGTGCAGCTGACAGCGCTCAATGAAATGTGTTTTGGTTATGGTGAAAGTTTCTAATATCGAGCTGTCAGACACCGGACGTCATTTCCTTGGAACATCTCCACATTCCATGCTTTAAGATGCATCCTGTAATTCCAACATCTAACACATTTACACAAGAAGCGAGTAGTGCATCTCATGTTGTCTTGTGTTTTTCTCTCTTTCTGTGTTTCAGTCTGAAGATGGAATGTGATAAACTGGCGAGTGAGAAATCTGAAATGCAGCGTCATTACATAATGGTGAGTAAAACATGCATGTTTAGAATATTTGATCAGACCTTATATGCAAATTGTATGGAAGCTGTTTCCGCCGCGAAAAAATACAATAAAAATAGCACACTTCTGAGAAGAACTGTCAGAAGTGTGCTATTTTTATAGTTTCTTATTTAGTCCTTACATGTGCATTTCTTGCATTGTTTTGGCTTTAGTTCTTATATAAATGAGTTTTTCTTATTTGTCATGTGATTGAATGTAGTCTGTAAGCCTGTGGGCGTATGCAGTAGCTCATACACAAGCGTCTCATTGAGCAGTTGTATGATGGGTCGTAAGTGTGCACAGGAGTATGACGGATCGATGTGAATGTGTGTCTGTAACAGCTGTGTCTGAGCAGGAGTGATCTGCGGCTTTAGCCCAGAGCAAAGCTCCTAAACATGAGCCCAAATCACAGTCGGGTCGGGTCGCTCTGAAGTTTCAAGGAAACTGATGTTAAATTGACGTCTTCTCCTCCACCTCTTTTACTTGAAGAGATCACTTTGCTTGAAGTGTCAGCGTTATTTTTAGTATCATTGAAGCACTATTATAGATTTTAATAATATTTTATATTAGTTCTTGTTTTAATATTTTGTAATATTTTCATTTTTCATTTTAATTTGTTAAATTTATGTGCTTTTGTCATTTAAGTTTCAGTTTTAGTTTTTTATTTTACATTCCAGTTTTTCCCGTTTTTACTTCCAGGTCTTCAACTTATTTCACTTCATGGCGATATTTGTAATGTTTGTTTAGCTAAAGTTTTTCATCCAATGTTTATATTTTGTTATTTTGGCTTCATTTCAGCTTTATTATAAATAAACAAACATGTTTTAGTCAACTAAAGATTATATTCATTAGTCCTCTGCTGTTTTTGCTGCCTTCGATACACTTGTTTATATTGCCTCTTTGAGACACATATAAGGTGGATTCAGGTGAGTTTTTTTGACCTTTTGAGATGTCTCTCTTTATCCCATATGTCAAAAAATGTGACTCATTATATGTGTAGCTCTCATATGTTCTATGTGGACTGAAAATGTTAAAATCAGTAAAAATAGGGTGAAATATTATACAATTTAAAATAAGTGTTTTATATTTGAGTATATTATAAATGATTTTTTTTTTTTTTTCTGAGATGGCCCAAAGCTGAATTTTTGATCATATGTTTCTTTCCTGTTTCTGTGACTGCAGTATTATGAGATGTCATACGGACTCAACATGGAAATGCACAAACAGGTGAGAATCTGAATATTGTGTCAGAATCAGCACAAATGTTGCATCAAATGTGGGGGAAAGTTAATGCATTATTATATTTGTTTAAAAAAAAATGAATAAATATGGCAGGAGGATATGTAAACCTTTAGACTTGTGTTTGTGCAAAATCTGCAGTTCCCTTTAAACCACAGGCTTACTTGTATGGTTTGTACATATGCAGCGTCCTAGATTCAGTAGCGTCTTTCATCAAACACGGTCGGTCAGCATACGTTATCATGACTGACTGTGTTGTTCATGTGTTTTTGTGCAACATCAGCAACCTGTAAGCGCTACCTCATTAATGGATGTAAACCCATGAGATGTGCTTGTGTTCTGTCCGCAGGCGGAGATTGTGAAGAGATTGAATGGAATCTGTGCTCAGGTGTTGCCTTACCTGTCTCAAGAGGTCAGACTGTGTGATTTATTTATGACACATTCTCTATAATGACCCTCAGCCTCATCAAAGGTGCCATTGGTTGTGTCAGGTGGCTGTTATGGCCAGAAGAGGGTTTTGTGGTTTTTGTAGCTGTGCTCTTTTACCTGTGATAAAGAAATGCACAGCGATGGGGTGTTGTGTGTGTCAGCACCACAGCAGGGCCTAGGGGGCGATGAGCGAGCAACCAGGTCAACCCCCCTGAGATGAAATAATATTCGGTAGGAACTCCCACCATTCAATTAATGTGGAATTGTGAGGACTGGAGATATTGTAGAAAACGAATAAATCATGTACTTTTAGCACTCTCGTTTTATTGTATATCTAATACAGATATCATTAAAAAAATACAGACAAAAGAATTAGCAAAAAGCGGTGTCAAAATAATGGCAGGAAAAAGTGCATGAAAGGATTGTATCTTATCAGTAAGCTAATCCCAAAATAGTCTGTCAAACAGCAAACATGCAATTAAATGTGGTTTGTCATTAAACTTCAGAAAAGAATCACAAGAATTTTATATGTGAAAGGGTGTTTTTTGTTTGTTTGGGGTGTAAACGCGAGCAGCAGCTTCAGGTTCACACTCTCTCAGCTTCAAGGTCGGCGTTACCCATGACCATCTAGCCCCTGAGGCTTGACTAGCCACACCTGCCAGCCGTCACCTCTTTCAGCTCGGCCTCTGTCTCTGTCAGCATCTCGCGTCTCACGCCACCCTGGACAAGGAGGACAAGAGCTCCGCGACGGGGCCCGGGGCCATCCGCGAGGACGACGCAGACAAATCAATAGCCTTCATTAGAGACGCTTTGATTTGTGCAGAAAAAAAGAGGACTCCGTCTCACCGGATTGGGTTTGATTCAATCCCTCCTCTCTGTACTACAGCGAATCTTATTCCGTAATTTGTTGATTCATTGCTTTTCATTAGGGTGTTTGCTAAGGTCGTTCAAATTGTCGACTGGGGGTATTGATTTGAACAACCCCTATCCCAAGTATGAACTCAGCATGTAACACGGTCCTTTATCCAGAGACCTGAATATATGAGACTTGATGAGCACTCTTATGAGTCACCCAGAATGACTGCAATTGCTCCGCAACAACCTAGATTGCATGCTTGTCTCTCAAGCAACCCCAACATAACCACTCAGAACGTTTTAAAAACAGACAGCAAGAGCCTCCAGCATGGTCAATTATCTGATACGCTACTAGTCGAATATTTCATTCCTATTTTTCGGGGGGTCTCGTAAGATTTACACTTAGTGACCCTTCACAGGAATTAATCAGGGTTTTACATAGAAAGAGACTCTGTCTATATTGCCTCAGAAAGGTATAAATGCCTGACGAAGGCCGTTACCAAAGTGTGTGGTGTGTGTTGTGTGTGTGTGTGTGTGTGGGGTGTAGGACAGTGACAGGCCTGAAAAACAGTGTTGACAAAAACAAGAGATGTTCCTAGGCAGACGCACATGCTCATGTCAGGTGGTTTTTTCTGTTTGCAGTGAATGTGTTTCCATGTGTGACCAGCAGATGGCAGCCACTGAGTGTGTGTTGAATGATTTGTGCTGCTGGAATAGGATATTTGAATTGGCATACTATATCATACTACTACTACTACAGCAGTGGTTCTCAGTAGATTTCAGTCTTGAACCTTGATTTGATGTGTTTTTAGCGTTTTCATTGATACTAAAGTTCAGTTACTATTAATGACTAAAGTGATGTTATTAGTGACTAAAAAGGTGATTTAGTCAATCAAGAAAACTAAAAAGCATTTAAAATGTAATTATTATTATTATTAAAGGGATAGTTCAACCAAAAAAATGTGAGTGACTGCTTACCCCCAGGGCATCCAAGATGTAGGTGACTTTGTTTCTTCAGTAGAACACAAAGTATGATTTTTAGGTCCAGCTGTTGCAGTCTATCAGTCGTTATAATGCACGGCAATGGTAACAAAATCTACGAGAGTAAAAAAAACATGCACAGACAATCCAAATTAAACCCTGTGGCTCGTGACAACACATTGATGTCCTAAGACACGAAACGATCGGTGTGTGCCAGAAACCGACCGTCTTTTATCATATTTTCGCGATACACCACTATGTCCAACTGCCTTGAGCGCACACACAGCATCCGGTGCGTGAGGTGTGTACGCGCTCTGGCGTAGTTTACGTTAATGGGTGTGTTGATATCCAGCCGAAGAGGAATCAACCATAACTTCAGGCGAACAGGCTCAGAAGTTGGGAATACGTGGAAAGTCACCACTCCCGAATGAGTTCGCGCTAGAGAAAGTAATCTTTTAGTTTTAAGTCGTTTTGAACAATCCGGATAAGTGCAAGTTAGTACCATTTTGATTAGCCGTCGTACTTACAATGACTGTGCACTGTGTAAACAATGAGTGACGTATACGTGCGAGTGATCACTTCCGGCGCTTGCTTAAACTACGCCAGAGCACGTACACACCTCACGCACCGGAGGCCGTGCACGCGCCCAAAGACAGTTGGACATAGTGGTGTATTAGAGGTAAAAAAAATTATATAAATACTGTTCGGTTTCTGGCACAAACCGATCGTTTCGTGTCTTAGGACATCAATGTGTCGTCACGAGCCGCAGGGTTTAATTTGGATTTGTCTGTGCATGTTTTTTTTACTCTCATAGATTTTGTTACCATTGCCATCCATTATAAAACTGATAGACTGCAACGCTTTGAGTTAAAAATCTCAGTTTGTGTTATACTGAAGAAACAAAGTAACTTACATCTTGGATGCCCTGGGGGTAAGAAGATAAACATAACATTTTCATCTCGTGTGGATATCCCTTTAATATTAAAATAATTGAACTTTAAACTAAAATGCAAAAACAATCAAGACAATAACCAATAATCAAATTAAAAAATACAATAATTAACTATTTATTTTTCCCTCTCAATAACTGTTGTTTTCAAGTTAAGTTCTTGAAATGTCTAAAATCACACTTTACAATAAGGTCTCATTTTTAACATAATGAGTTAATGCATTGACTACATGAAACTAACAATGTATTGTATCACGATTAAAATGTTCATGTAATTCACCGTGATGCTTACAGATAGACTTTGATTTTCATAATGTCTAATGAGGAACCTAAATTAACTAAGATTACTAAATGCCATTAAAGTTGTTAAATAATGAACATTATTGTAAAGTGTTACCAATATATCATTGCTCACAGTTTCTCTTAATAAAATATCAGCTTTGTCATAATTTCCAAAGGCAAGTTTTAAAGACAAGACTACCTAAGGTTGTACATATGCACGGGTGCATTGTGGGTATTTTCTAATTGTGTGTTCCTGGACATTTGTTTCTTGTGTCCCATGATTCCTTTGTATTCTTTGTTTTTCAGCACACCAGGTGCATGGTGATGTATGCTAAGAAACGCTCACCGTTGAGCCCTGGATCGCTTATTTTAATCTACAAATGAAGTTTTCTGATATTTAGATTTGATTTCGCTTGATCAAAAAAACCCTGACGGCCAATTTATATCCATGTATGAATATATCAATATACATTTAATTTTGTAAACATTTTTGTATGTATAAAGCTATGTTTATGGTGTATGTGGCCCGGAGGATATTTAGCGCAGGTTATACAGAAATCTATGATCATTTAATAGTCGAACATTTCCGCTCTGATTTGTTTAAATGCGTGTAGCGCTGGCTGGTCTCGACTAGTTATAGCTGATAAAGGATAAGCGGTTGGTCTTGGTCTCATCAACCAAGTTTGTTACGTAAATCCATAGACACGAGCCATTCCTGAAGCCTCCCTCTTCTGATATTTGCCACATTTTGGAGCTTTGTAGTAGTTTTTTAAAATGTGTGTGTGCGTGTGTGTTGATGTGACATGATGTACTTGATGGAAATGTATGTTGTTTGTGTTGATAAACTGCTATTATAACTTCATTTAAAGACGATTGTTGGAAGAAAAAGGTTAAACCATTTACTATGAATGAGAGATTGAGCAGTAAGGAAGTATTTATGGTGCCTTACAAATAAAAGATTCATTGGACCTTTATCAGTGCTGCTGTTTGGGTTTCATTTATATATAAGTCGTCATCCTCTCCACCGTATAGCTCTCAAATAGCATTGCTTAGGAAACGTTCAAATAATAATAATTAATTAATTATTTAAGAATGAAATGATTATAAAAATGTAAATAATTTTTGACCAGTGTCAAATTTTATTTACTTTTTTTTTTTTTACTTTAATTTCTTTCAAAACTAAGTAAATAAATACCTTTCATTCAGCAAAGATGCATTAAAATGATAAGAAGTGACAGGAAAGACATTTACAATGAATGCAGCAACTCGGCATATTAGAATGATGTCTGAAGGATCATGTGACATTGAAGATTGGATTAATGATGCTGAAAATTCAGCTGCGCACCACAGGAGCAAATTACATTTTGAAATATATTCCCATAGAAAACTATTATTTGAAATTTCACGATATTACTGTTTTATTGTATTTTTGATTAATGCAGTGCAGCTAAATAAATAAAATCTCACTGACTCCTAACTTTGAACTGTAGTGCACATGCATTTTCATTAAAACGCAGGCTAGAGAATCTAGTGCGTGACATGTAAAGGGTAATATTTGACCTCTATGCTATATTTGTGTATTCCAGGAGCAGAACTGTCCATTTTATAATGTCCTCTTTTTAAGCTTGAAAGCTCCTGGTCACTGTTTGCTGTCTTTGTTTTGAAAAGAGCCGTTGTGGAAAACTCCTGTTGTGTTTCATAGAAGGACAAAAGTCATTTGGGATCAACATAAGGGTGAGTAATGAGTAATGAAAAATGTTTTCTATGTAAACTATTTCTTTTTCGGGAGACCGTTTCTGTTCTGTACAGCAGGTGCTGCTGTTGCTAATGATCCTTCTATAGAGCTGACACAGCGCTGATGAAGCGAGCAGGTTAATGGTGTGTTTCTAAAGCCACGCTGTCCTGCAGATGAAAATGAGATACACTGATGACTGTAATTTCAGCTGGTTTTGGACAGACTGCTCATCATAACACACACAAATGAAGCTGGACAAACATAAACCATTTCTGCTTCATAAGCGATTTAGACTATAAACAAATATGCAATTTAATCATCTTGATGGCATGTTTAATGTTGATACACTCAATACTGAAGGAAGGATTTTGCTCTCACATTAATGAAATATCACCACAGATCACATAGAACTTACCATTTTTGTGCTCTTTTGATGCACTTTTTATGCATTTACATTTTCTTTTTTGTTTTTGCTTAAGTTTTAATTTGTTTTTTTGATTTGTTAACTCATCTGGGGCCTGTTTCATAAAACAAGTGCCAAAATAACAAGCCAGATTATTTTTAAACCAAATCAAACTGACAATAAGGCAGACACTGAAATAAACCGGCTATGTGGTAAACTGTTTTCTGAAAATGGGCCCCCTGGTTTACTTGGAATTTCAGGTGGGTTTTTTTTTGTGTTCTATTATTTGTTTTTACCCTTAAGTGATTTCCAGTAACTTTATTTTAACATTTTTTTTTTTAAATTAATTTCAACTTATTATTTGAATATTTCGTTATTGGTTATGTATTTAAAGCTACTTTATTATTTTAAGTTGTTATTGTATTTTGCATTTTTTTCATTGTAGGTTATTTTGTTTATTGTGAGTTTTTATTGTTATTTGAAGTGATTTATTCATTTAATTATTTATTTGTTATTTTTAGGTTGTATTTAATTTTTTATTTTGGTATGCTGACGTGCATGGGTGTTTTTTGTTTTTTTTTTTCTATGAAATGTGACATGCGATACTATTTTCACCAGTGGGATAAGTTTTTAAAATACCATTATTATTAATATGCGCAGGCGTTCCGTTTAACTCTGCTGATCTATACAACCTGTTTTATACGAAAATAAATATAATATAAATAATAGGTTTTTATTTTTGCATTTCAAGAGGTAGCCCTAGCGTTCCTTGATTGTGATGATCGCTGAGTGAAGGTACCATCATCAAATCTTTCTTCTTCTCTAGTACATTCTCTATGTCGGTATGCGCACATTTGTCGGTCCTGTCATTCTACTCTGGTTATGGAGATGTGGCCGTGGTGGAGCTGACAGGATATTTCATAAACAATCTTTCAGTGTAGGTGAGTTTGTGTGTGTTGGTGTGTGAGTGTGTGTGTGTGGGTGTGGTTGTCACTGTCCTAGTCATCCTTCATCGCTGTTTATTTCGCACATGCACAACTCTACTCCTTCTCCTTAAGATTTCTTACTTTTTTCCACCCTGGCATTTTCTTCTGTCTTTATATCTGATAACTAAATGTGTTTTATTAGTGGAGGTTTGTGTGTGTAAGTCTACACACACTATATACATTCCATTATAAATATTATATTATATTATATATATATATATATACAGGGTAGGGAAAGTATTCCGACCGCCTTACATGTTTCACTCGGTGATTGTGAGCCATTTGCTAAAATCATTTAAGTTCATTTTTTTTCTCATTAATGTACACACAGCACTCCATTTTGACAGAAAAACACAGAATTTTTGAAATTTTTGCAGATTTATTAAAAAGAAAAACTGAAATATCAGATGGTCCTAAGTATTAAGACCCTTTGCTCAGTATTTAGTAGAAACACCCTTTTGATCTAATACAGCCATGAGTTTTTTGGGAAAGATGCAACAAGTTTTTTCACACCTGGATTTGGGGATCCTCTTGCTATTCCTCCTTGCAGATCCTCTCCAGTCTGTCAGGTTGGATGGTAAACGTTGGTGGACAGCCATTTTTTAGGTCTCTCCAGAGATGCTCAATTGGGTTTAAGTCCGGGCTCTGGCTGGGCCATTCAAAAACAGTCACAGAGGTGTTGTGAAGCCACTACTTCGTTATTTTAGCTGTGTGCTTAGGGTCATTGTCTTGTGGAAGGTAAACCCTCGGCCCAGTCTGAGGTCCTGATCACTCTGGAGAAGGTTTTCGTCCAGGATATCACTGTACTTGGCCGCATTCATCTTTCCCTCGATTGCAACCAGTCGTCCTGTCCCTGCAGCTGAAAAACACCCCCACAGCATGATGCTGCCACCACCATGCTTCACTGTTGGGACTGTATTGGACAGTGTGATGAGCAGTGCCTGGTTTTCTCCAAACATACCACTTAGAATTAAGGCCAAAAAAGTTCTATCTTGGTCTCATCAGACCAGAGTAAATCTTATTTCCAGCATCTTGGAAGTCCTTCAGGTGTTTTTTAGCAAACTACATGCGGGCTTTCACGTGTCTTGCACCGAGGAGAGGCTTCCATCGGGCCACTCTACCATAAAGCCCTGACTGGTGGAGGGCTACAGTGATGGTTGACTTTCTACAACTTACTCCCATCTCCCAACTGCATCTCTGGAGCACAGCCACAGTGATCTTTGGATTCTTCTTTACCTCTCTCACCAAAGCTCTTCTCCCCCGATAGCTCATTTTGGCCGGACGGCCAGCTCTAGGAAGGGTTCTGTCGTCCCAAACGTCTTCCATTTAAAAATTATGGAGGCCACTGTGCTCTTAGGAAACCTTAAGTGCAGCAGAAATTTTTTTGTAACCTTGGGCAGATCTGTGCCTTGCCACAATTCTGTCTGTGAGCTCTTCGGGCAGTTCCTTTGACCTTATGATTCTCATTTGCTCTGACATGCAGTGAGCTGTAAGGTCTTATATAGACAGGTGTGTGGCTTTCCTAATCAAGTCCAATCAGTATAATCAAACACAGCTGGACTCAAATGAAGGTGTAGAACCATCTCAAGGATGATCAGAAGAAATGGACAGCAACTGAGTTAAATAAATGAGTGTCACAGCAAAGGGTCTGAAAACTTAGGACCATGTGATATTTCAGTTTTTCTTTTTTAATAAATCTGCAAAAATGTTAAAAATTCTGTGTTTTTCTGTCAATATGGCGTGCTGTGTGTGTACATTAATGAGGAAAAAAATTAACTTAATGATTTTAGCAAATGGCTGCAATATAACAAGACTGAAAATGATTTAAAGGGGGGTCCGAAATACTTCCCGTACACTGTATAATATATATCTATAATATATATAATTTCTTGTTTTTTTTTTTTTGTTTTTTTTTTTTTTTTTTTTTTAATATATATATATAAATATATCTATACCACAAAGGGAAAATTAACAAAAAATTGATAAGTCGTTATTTAGGGAAAAAAAAATTAAATTAAAAGATATATTCAAGGTTTTTATTTAGTGCAGTTAATTCTAATTAAAATTAGTTTTAATTTTAATTTAACTTTAGTGCATTTTAATTTAAGTTCTAAAACCGGATGATGTCAAAGTGTGATCGTGATAAAAACCAAATGTATTTATTATGATGTGCATCTTTAAATCTGTGGTTAGTCTTTTATCATGCAGTTGGCTTCTGAGCGAACTCCGTGCCTTTTGAAAAAAACGGTTCTTGAGAGCCGGGTTTTGTAAGTCTGCAATAAAGTGCTCATGAAATGATTTGAAACTTTTGTAGTGCATCTTAATGTCCTATAAGCATGATGTGCACATTCACTTGTGATTTCGTTTGATAAAAGAAAACTCAGTAGCCGAAATAAGTGAGATAATATTCTATGCAATATTAGGGCATGTATTGGTGGTTAAAAAATGCGGTAAGGGGTAAAAAAAAAATAATAATAAAGGTAAAAATATTAAATAAAATGGTAATAGGGGTAAAATAATTAAAAAAAATAAAGGTGGGGGGGTATAAAAAGGTTAAAAAGGGGGGGTACGGGTAGTGGGGGGGGGGGTACAAAAAATGGGGGTATAATATTGTGGGAATGGCACGTGATGATTATACAGGCTAATGCAGTTCGGTCAGTATTGTCTATTTCTTAATATTATTCCGTTTCAGTTTGTACATGATACCTCTTTTGTACAGATTGTCAATGTGGATCATTAACTCATAATCTCACGAATATTCACATATATCAATTCGCTTCATGCACGCCGACTGGCTCTCCGTCATGCGGCGATCGAGAACATAAAAGACTCCATTACCCATAAAGCAACACGGACGCGCTTGCGCTTAAGTCCTGCTCCACGATTGGTCCAGATCAAAGCAGATGTAATGACCCAACGTGGGCATTGGTGTCACTCATTGGCCTTGACTTTAATCTTGTTAGCCAATCAGAGTCCAGTCGTGAAAAGAGACGTTAAGGCTGCAATGTTTGTACATTATGTTCTGTGTTGTTATGATACGAGCGGCTTCCCCGCATTGTTCTCTTTCAAACAAGATTTCATTTTAAATAGCTGTGTTTAGAATATTAATAGAACATATACCGATATAATTTGGTTTCAGCTGTTTTATCACTTTTTCCCGTTTTATCCTATTTATATCATCTTCATAAGCAAATGTAAGCGGTCGACCTTAAAAGCAGCTTTGGCGCTCCGCAGTTAATGTCAATCTCACAGGCGCAGTAATGCAGGCAAGAGCTGCTGTGCGTTTTCTTTTCTCTTCTGATCTTTCACCCCTTTCTCTCAACCTCTCAATCTCTCGTTTATTTATTTGAGATTTTCAGAAATCCAATGCACCTCTTGCTGGCTGCAGTTCGGCTCGTTGATAGCCGAATCGCGAGCGAATCATTCTTTTGAACCGGATCATTTTAGTGATTCGCTCGAGCCGATTCGCAGAGCGACATTATTGAAGGATTTCACCATGCTAGCTGTATTTTCTTTTTTTAAAGCTTTGGAGAATTAACATTACAAACAACAGAGAAGATCATTTCGTAGTCAGATGCAGAAGATGATTAACATTTTCGAGCCACATAGGTCCCCTCAGGATTTGCCTTTTCGCGGTTTTTACATTTGAATGTAAAAGTCCGAGGTTAACATTTTTGAAGAGACCGTTTTGTTCTTCAACAGACATAGTCATTCCTAAACTGTGTTTTATTTCTCTGATCACAGCTGCGACAAATTCCTCAAAACCCCGTGGTATTTCGGCTGTTTAACGTGGTGCATTGTAAGGAGACTCGAGTGAATCAGTGAATCGTTCGAGCGAATCGACTCGCTGATTATGTTCCTCTGATCTGCGTCGCGCGCTCGTCGTGCACGCGCCCCGCACAGGATGATCTTGTTACATTGTAGCGCGGCGTCACTGTGCGTCATAAAGAGGAAGCGCGTTTGATCCGAGCGAATAGAACGTTTTTAACTTTTCATCGGCTACCTTGTCATCTCAGTGACTCGAGAACGTATGGAGCGGAGGAGCGGAGAGCGGAAGCGGGGGGGGGGGGGGGGGGGGTTCGTTGTCGGTCCTGACCACCGAGATCCCCGTGGATGACCTCCAGAGCCATGTATCCGCACGGAAGACCCCAGGTACCGCAGCCTAATGAACTTTCCTTTCCAGATCGTCTCTAGCGGATCGCTGAGTTGCGCGCGGTGGCCCGTTTGAACGTGCATTGTGTTTGGTGTTAGGGTCAGGGTTAAGGTCACGATGAAGAGTTAATTACAGCGTTATGGGTTCAGTGATTGATGCACGGGCTGAGAAAACACACAGGCCTGGAGTCCCATTACAGTCACAGAAATCTATCGATAGATATAATAATAAAATGAGCCTATTATTAAACAGCACGTCTTTTAGGTGCATGATTCTGTTCTGCGTCCACAGTTTTACTACACTTTTTACTTGTGATATTTTAATGATATATTTATATATGTATTGTTATTGTATATCACACACACAAATCTTATGTGAATATATTACTGTACTTGGACACCTGTATCTTTATGATTTCATCTACAAAGCAAGAAACCTCAAGAGGAACCGCAACTTAGTTGGGGAAGCCCTGCTCATCAAGCGGGCCACTTTTAAACACAATTAACAAGCACACACTATCGAGCCTCTATAGGCAAAGTAACATGCACAAACTGTACTTAGAACAGGTGTAATTCCTTCCACATAAAATAAATATTATTTCACAGATACATAGATAAGTATTCTTATTTATGGAATTATTTCCATTTTAATTATTTGTTAATAATGATTAATAATGATGGAACATGACATTTGCAGGGGAGTGGGGTGTCACTTATTTTAATACAAAAAATTATCAAGGTGTGTATGTATATATATAACAAGAAAAAGAAAATGTCTAGGTAATATATCATATGAGAAATATATATATATATTATGTATATTATATATAACAAATAAAAATGTGCATATAGTATTGTGTGTATATATATATATATATATTATGTGTGTGTGACTTTATTTTTATATTTAGTTTTATAATTATTTTTAAATTGGTATATTAAAAAGTCATGCCAAGAAAACACTTTTGAATTGTGAGAGATGGGCAGAAGAGGAGGAATGAGGCATTATTCAAGGCAGAAATACAGTAGAAGGACATTCATGAACACAGGGAGAGATTTGTGGCATGAGTTTGCTCTGTGTGGCTGAGGGATGGACAGATGGATGGACGGGTGAATGAATGGTTTGTTCGAGTTATTGCTGCATGTTGCTACATATGGATCCGGGCCACCCCACTCTCCACTGCAAATGTCATGTTCCATCATCGTCACTGGGCAACACGATACCACACACTCACACACTGAGCTGCACTTCAAAGCTACCTTTGCTGTGATGGCTTGTTATTACAGGCCCATGGAGACCCAGTTTTGTGGTAACATGCATTAGCTTTAAAGTGAAGAATTTTCGTGTGCATAATGAATGACCTTCAGAGAGTGTGCAAATGTGGTTTGGTTTGTTAGTGTGTGCTGTTTTTACATCTGTGTGTTTAGCGGACAGTGTGTGGTAATACGTAATGAATGTGTGTGCTGTTGCCTGCTGGGCCGCTGATGATCTGACTCCAGTGGGCAGCTTCTGTCTGCTCTCAAAACCCTGTCGGATCTGATACAGGACGCTCATGCCCGCTTTACACCTGGGATTATCCTCTGCCTCTCTGATCTCAACCATTCAGATACTGTTGTAGTTTTTATAAATATTTGAAATTGTTGTTGTGTTGTTATTTTAATATTAGATAAGTTTTTATTTTTCATTTCAGTTCAAATTTGAGTAATTTTGTTGTGCATTTTTAAAAGTATTTTAAGTATGTCTTTTTACATTTTATTTCAATTTTAGCTTTAGTTCAACTAAATTTTGCATTAGCAACTAGCTGAAAAAACAAGTCTAGGTTTGTATTCTATTGTTCAAGATAGTTACTGTGCATTTAAATTCATAAGTGAAAGAATTGCTCCGGAAACTAATGACTGATGACCAGTAGTCATTGTTTACAAGTATAAACACAATATATTTATTAAAAATGTATAGATAGATAGATATGCAAATATGTAAGTGGATTTAAAGGGAGACTTGAGTCGATTATGATATTCACAGTGCTTCATGGGAGTGGACGGTCTCTGCTGAGCTCTTTTGCTTTTGGTGGATCTCATATGCTATTTTTACAAATCAATTTCTGAATATGAATGTGAACCGTACAGTTGCACTCTACTCAGCACTGTGCATTTGTGTTCGGTTCACACGATAATACCAGATCATAATAAATATGTGTGACGATAATACCAGATGTAAGCGGTGTGAATATGTGAGTGATATTCGCATGTATATATGTGTGTGGTTTGTGTATCTTTCGCCATCTGTGCTGTATTTACTATCATTACGTTGATGGTGTTCATGATCAGATCTGGCTTTAGCACACACTAGCTCTACTAACACTTAACATAAAATCACACACAGTTTAGCATCTCTCAAAACCCCATCCTGTCACATGCGCTGGATGGACTGATTTGGCTGTTATGTGACGTCTAACAGTCTCGAACCATTAACACTGTTTTCAAGACACTGACTTAAAAAGTTCAGCTTTGCATGTAGTAGAAGCTGTGACTGCACACACTGCAGAATTTGCGAAAAAACATGCATTTAGGTGGTACTTCAAGCTTGAATTTCTCAGATGGTAGGAATGGTTTACATAAAATGAAAATATGGCTGAAATTGTACTCACCCTCAGGCCACCCAAGAAGTAGATGAGTTTGATCATTGCCACAGATCTGCAGAAATGTTGCATTACATCACTTGCTCACCAACAGATCCTTTGCAGTGAATGGGTGCCGTCAAAATGAGAGTACAAACAACTGATAAAAAACATCACAATAAACCACACACTTCCAGTCCGAGTCAGTTATGCCTTGGAAGGAAAAGCGAAGGTGTGAGAAACAAAATCCTATGTAAGGCATTTTACTTTAAACTGTCGCTTTGCAAAACAATGAGTTAACATACTCAATAATGAACGTTCCCTCAGTCAAAAAGTCCTAGCCCTGTTGTCTTACATCGCTAAAATCCACCATGTTGGGTTTAGAGTTGTGTTTCAGGAGAGAAATAAAATAAATTTGATGGATATGTTAATACAAACACACATGCTTTTCACTAACATGGTGATGAGTGGACTGGATATTGTGATGTTTTGATCACGTTGGACTCCATTCTGACGCACCCATCAATGCAGAGGATTCCACTGGTGAGAAGTTGAGGCAAGACACTTTATCCAAAATCGGATGATGAAACTAACTCATCTATGTTTTGGATGGCCTGAGGGTGAGTACATAGTCATGTTTGTTTGAACAATTCTTTTAATCATTATTTATGTTTGTATAAAGTTTAGTTATTTTTTGATAATTAGTGGCATCAAATGAAGATGTAAAATGAACAGCCCT
>JADLZN010009966.1:45206-100062 GCA_018155175.1 Sinocyclocheilus anophthalmus
TGCCATTTATTATATTATTTTATTGTAATGAAAAAGGTGCATGTTAAAACAGTGTTTTATTTTATTTTATTTTTATATCATAAGGCATAGTGCAAGTTCATACAGCTTGATCATGCAAGATGTTTTGCAAAATGAAAATAGTTGTACCACACCAAAGAACACTATTTCATTGAAAACATAATAACATAAAATATGAATTTTACATGGCATCATCATGAAAATAACAGCAGACCCACATTTCCCACACTGGGTATGTTAAATGAAGATACAATTTGCCATCTATCCTTGTATTGTCCTCCTGAGATTACCTAACATGATTACTCCATACAGAGTAATTAGCAATGTAATCCCATTACACTGTAGAAATAGTAAATAATAGGCTAACCGGTGGATCTTTTTGGAGTGACGTCCCTCACAATACTTATGTGTTTTCAGGCTCCGCTGGTGTCAGGCCACGCCGGTGTGAAATTCACCGTCCTGGAAACTCTCGACCATATAAAAGAAGAATTCCAGCTGTTCCAGGCCCAGTATCACAGGTACAGATGCATGACCTTCATTTCACCTCATCCTGGAGGATTCATCGCAATATTATTCACACAAACTCTCCAAATGTAACTCAACTGACTCATAAAATTAAACCGATGTTCAAAAGCTTCTCATGTTCCTTGATGTTTACTGCTGTTTGCGTCATTTCCTATTATTGCATCTGCATTTTATTCAATTATGTTGTGATTTAGATCTGTATGATGATCTCCGTCCTCTCTGAACTGCAGTTGGGATCACCTGTGCAAAGCTGATGAGATTATCTAACAGTAATGCTCTAAAATCACTCCAGCGACTAGAGACGCCTGTATTAGCTGATGCAGACTATTAGCCAGCTAATCCTGATAGTCTCATTAGAAGCAATTACAAAAGCTACTGAACGTCTTTCTTTAGAACAGTAAACATCAGTGTACATTATAAAATGGAATCGGCTTCAGTAATAGCGGTGGTAAAAGTTGTTCTGTTTCATGTTGGAAGGGCTGATATTGTGACCTATAGACCACTGTCACATGACGAGGGCACAGGTCACATGACCTCACATCTGGTCTCGTTTTTCTGTTTTTTTTTTTCAGTCTGAAGCTGGAATGTGGAAGTTGGCGATGAGAAAACAGATATGCACAGACATTACATCATGGGGAAAGTGACATCCACAACATCCCCGATAATCCTCCGCGGGACTGAGCTGAGAGTGTGGTCGTCGATGTGTTTTTTTTTTTTTTTAGTGGCCATTTGCTCTTTACCAGTAATAATGGCAGTGCAGATAGTCAAAGATCCACACTGGGGGGGGGAAAACCGGGATAAAATTAAAAGAATCAATTTATATATTGTATGTAGTAAATAACATATATTGAAATTACAGTTAGTAACGTAATTCATTGCATTACACATTTTAGGTAATATATTTGATTACTTTTGACCTAATTTGTTGATCTTGTGTCGAAGAATTAGGGAGAATCAATTAATTGTGAATTATTGTGTGAATAATATGTTATTATCTAATCAAAGTTAACTGTATTCTGATTACGAGTATTAAAATGTAATATAATCTAATTACAAGTACTTAATTTTTGGAATCTGATTACGTAATCCAGATTACATGTAATCAATTTCTACCCAGCACGGTGTATATAAAATTGTGAAATGTTAAGTTTATTATATTTTACATATTGTCTATTTGCAATTCATTGAGAAAGACTCTTTAAAAAGATTGACAGCGGGGAAAAAGTGATCTGTTCTCAAGGCATTTGGTCATTTTGGAATTTAAAAAAAATCAATAACTGACTCTTCTGTCAACTGGCAACCAATTATTGGTTGATGCTGATAATTTCAAATTGGCCAAAAATGGGATAATTCATTGCATAGGCATTTATATCTTTCACAGCTAATAGATAGGAACAAGTACTGAAAATGTATACATTTTATAATTTTGTAATGCATGAATTTGATTCATTATAAAATAAATAACAAAATAAAAATGTATACATTGTAGTTTTATTTTATGCATATTGTCATAGTGCATGTCCATACAATTTCATTTGTTATTGATAAAGGCATAGTGCAAGTCCATACTGAGTCTTTTGTTGCCATTATATTATATTATTTCATTGTAATGAAAAAGGCATATTGCATGTTAATTTTGTTTTATTTATTTTATTGCATAAGGCGTAGTGCAAGTCCATACAGTGTAATCATACAAGATGTTTTGCAAACTGACAATACACACAAAATGCTCAATTTATAGTTATGCTCTACCAAATAACACTATTTCATTGAAAACTGGGATAAAATTGTCTGAGAAGTACTGAAAAATTATAAATGATGGAGTTAATATTGTTGATCAATACTGAACGCATACCCTGAATGCACTATGAATCGCTTTGGATAAAGGCCTCTGCCAAATGCATAGATACAAATGATGATCTACACACATTAATATGAAAGACAAGTGAGTGTCAGGTCTTTCACTATGAATATGGGTCATTTCTGGCCTCTGGTGACACATGCAGAGCATTTCTGTCATTTGGGTGGATGTAGTTGTGATTTATATCGTGTAATTGAACTGCCCTTGTTTCCTTCCACAGTATTATGAAATGTCTTACGGGCTGAACATTGAAATGCAGAAGCAGGTGAGTGACTGATGTGCCGTTTGTATTCTGATTTCATTACAGATCAGCATGATCTCGGTGTAGTGAGCTTTACAGTATGAGGTGTCCTTATGTGCGGCAATTATGGGGTCTAGTTGGCAGGTTAGTGATGGCACTGGATGAACGAAACACTAATTGCTGCTGGGACGATCACGCTGAAACTACACGATCAAGTGTTTGATAGGGATGGAACAGGATTGTGAATGCAGCAAGTCTCCAGTTGCAGGGATTGAACCGTCGTATCAGCAGCACAGACATTTACATATTAGATTTCAGGTGTTACATTCATTCAGTTCAACTGATTAAAAGTTTGGGGTTAGTAAGATTTTTTTAGGTTTGAAAGAAGTCTCTATGCGCACCAGGCTGCATTTATTTGATCAAAAAATATAGTAAAAACTTTCATATGGTGAAAAATTATTTTAATTTAAAATAATTTTTTTCTTTTTGAATATATTTTAAAATGTAATTTCAAAGCTGAATTTTCAGCATCATTACTCCAGTCCTTCATGTCCTGATCCTCAAAATCATTCTAATATGCTGAGTTGTGCTCAAGAAACATTTCGGGTTGTATAACGTGAAAACTAGTTGTTCTGCATTCATATTTTTGTGACCATTGTGATCCATTTTTTCATGAATCTTTGACTTTATTTGAAAAATATCTCTGTTTAACATTATAATAGTATATGTGAACATTATATATACTATTAACATTATATTTTGTGGGTATAATATATATCTACGGTATATATAATATATAGTGAGTATATGCTTTTTGTGGTAGCGTTAATGAGACCCCAACACGATCTGTATTTTCCTCAACATATTTAAGAAAGCTTAAGGTTTGTCGTTTGTGCCTGATCGTGTTTTGTTGGGTAGTTCCTGAAGCAGGGTTTGAAGCCGGACTATTCGATCTGAGCAAACACACACACACACACTAGAGTGGGCTAATCCAGATAAGACCCCTGCATCTCTCCTTGTTTTCCAGGCCATCTGTTGGAAATGCCTGGATTTGAGTGTGTATGTGGGTCAGAGTGTGTGGGATCAGTCTGAATGGAAGTGTGTACATATTTGATCTGGGTTTGTTTGTGTGTGATGTATTAAAAGCACCTCTGGCAGCTAGGAAAGACCCCTTTCTATCTATCTATCTGTCGGTCTGTCTAAAAGACTTTTGACTAAAATGGCATGTCTGTTTTGATGAAAATACCATTTTTTTCATAATATTAAAAACGGTGTCAAACTGCAATAAATGTTATTTACCTATCAAACATACAGGGTTTAAAAGATTTCTTTACAATATATAATGTGAAAACGGTCCTGAATGAACAGCACATACTGACGCATTAGCTACTGTTCTGTTAGAGAAACAAACCAAGAGACCTCAGTTAGCCTGACTGTTTTCTTTAGTGTGTTGTCTGTTGTTTGATGGGAATTTGTGTGTTTGTTTCTGCAGGCAGAGATTGTAAAGCGGCTCAGTGCTATATGCACTCAGATCATTCCACTGCTGCCCCAGAGGGTGACAACACACACACACAACACCCACACCGCGTGTTCTCTCATCCTCCTCCGAGCTGCGCTCCCCCCGCGGGCTATTTACACATGAATTATTTACAGCAGAGGTGGTCATCAACAGAGAGCTTCCAATCGCCCACCTCTCCCTAGATCAATATTTCATACTGTTCTTTTCTAAGCCTCGCTGAGTGGATTTGGTTGTTTTGTAATCGTAAGGCCCTCTGGGAACATCAGGCCTGCCACAGAGACAACAACAACTCTTTTCAGTTGACCTGCTGTTTGTGGCACATGCGCTTCTGCTTTGTTTGTGGTTTTTCACAGTGAAAGGTGCTGTCGTGTAGCAGGTTTCGCCTCGGGTGTAGTTTTGCATGTTTTCTCTTGATCTTTGAATATCTTCTCTATTCATGCTTCATGTGTGAATTTGTGTGTTCTTGCAGCATCAGCATCAGGTGGCTCAAGCAGTGGAAAGATCCAAGCATGTTAGCATGGCTGAACTCAACGCTATCTTCGGGGTGAGTCGGTTTACCTTCCTGTCCTCCTCATCCAACATCAGTACAGTTTTCCGTCTGAGCAATGACAACTCTCTACTGTCTCTCAGGGTTATAATAGTTCATTAAAAATTATTGATTGATAGATAGATAGATAGATGGATAGAGTGCCTTTACAGTCATTTTTTTATCACGTTTTGTTATGTTGCTGCCTTATGTTAAACTGCTTTAAATTGCTTTTTTCCACATCAATCTACACTCCAAACACCATAATGACAAAGCAAAAACAGAACTGTCGTAAAGGTATTAAAAATAAAACTGAAATAAGTACATTGCGTAAGTATTCATACCCTTTACTAAATATTTAGCTGAAGCACCTTTACAGCCTCAAGTCTTTTTTTGTTTGATGCGACAAGCTTTGATCATCAACATTTGGCAATTGTCTGCCATTCTTCTCCTCACCTCTTCACCTCTCAGGCTCTGTCAGGTTGGATGGGGGAGATGCACATTTTCAGGTTTCTCCAGAAATATTTGACTGGGTTCAAGCTCAGGCTGTGGCTGGGCCACTCAAGGACATGCACAGAGTTGTCTATAAGCCACGCTTGCTGTGTGTTTAGGTTCATTGTCCTGTAGGAAGTTGGACCTTCTGCCCAGTCTGAGGTTCTGAACGCTGGACTGGGTTTTCATTAAGGCTATTTTGGTGCATTGAGCTTTTCTTCTACTCTGATGAGTCCCTCAGTCCCTGCCGCTGAAAAACAGCCCCACAGCATGAGGCTGCTACAGCATACTTTACTTTTGGGATGGTACTCTGCAGGTGATGAGCGGAGCTGGTTTCCTTCAAACATGATGCTTGGAATTGAGGTTCATCAGACCAGATAATATTGTTTCTCACAGTCTGGGGGTCCTTTAGGACTTTTTTTCAAATTCCAAGTGTGTTTTCATGTGTCTACACTGAGTAGAGGATTGAGTTTGGCCACACCGGCATAAAGCACAGATCGGTGGAGTGTTGTAGTGATGTTTGTCCTTCTGTAGATTTCTTCCATCTGCATATATGATCATGGAGCTCATCTAGAGTGACCATCAGGTTCTTGGTCACAGTCTAACCAAAGCCCTTCTCCATCAGTTTCTCAGTTTGGCCAGGAGGCCAGCTCTAGGAGGAGTCCTGGTTGTTTCAAACTTCTTCCGTTAAGGGTTACAGAGACTACATGCTTCTGTGACCCTTCAATGAAGCAGACTTTCTTTCTGAATTCTTCCCCAGATATGTGGCTTGACGCAAACCTGTTTCTAAACTCCACAGGCAGTTCGTTTGGCTGTTTTTGCTCATGAGATCATTATCCAGCCGTTAGACCTTTATTACGAACGTTTGTGCCTTGTCCAAATTATACCCATTCCCTTGGGAAAGTTTGCCACAGGTTTACTTCACTCAGTGGAGTGACACTACAAGCAATAAGATGCGCCTTAGCTAAATTTCAACTGTCCACAGGGAGGAATACTTATGCAATGGAATCATTTAAATTTTTTATTTTTAATAAGTTTGCAAAGATGTTAAAAACCTGTTTTTTTTTTTGCTTTACCATTATGGTGTATGAATTGTAGATTGATGTGGAAAAAAGTAATTAATGTTCACATAATCAGCAACTGTAAGAAAAGGTGTAAAAAAATGAATACATTGCAAGGCACTGTATATATATAGATATATAGGTATATATATATATTATTACTGGATATATGTATATATGCTTTGACTTGACATTTTTCTCTCTCGATATTCCCCCTATGTAGCAGCAGCAGTTCCAGCATCTATCCCATCATGCCCCGGGCTTCCCTCTGACGCCACACCCCTCAGGACTGACCCTGGGAGTGGGTGCGAGCCTCATGGCTCTTCCCGGGGCCTTTCCGTTCCCCCCACACCTGGTGCCTAAAGATGACCTCACTCACCCTGAGCCCCTAGACTCCAGAGGTGAGTGGGAATCTATTAGTGGTTTTAATCTATAGTAGTGCTGTCAAACCATTAATCGAAATACACAACATATGACATCAACAAAATCTTTTATTTTGGATTCAATTAATCGCGATTAATTGTTTTTTTTTTACAGCACTAATCTATAGTAATTTCAAATGATGGGAGCATTTCTTGTACGACCATTAATTTATGCAAAATTACCATTACTACTATCCCTTGAGGCCTGACTGCTTTTTGCATACTTTAAAAGGAAGTACTATACATAGGGAAGCATGTGTATTCAGACATGGAGACACAGATCAAACTCCATTCACAGCAATTACATTTTTGAATTTTCCTCCACCAAAAAAAGTAGTCCTACCTCAAAATGATTATTTAGACAACTAGACAGCTCAAATAGCAACATGTGTACATTAAAAAGTCTATGGAGACATTACTGTAAATAATTTTTTTTATATAAGCGACAGCATGCCTAAGATTTGATCTATAGACATTAGACTGAAATTAATCTGGAATATTCTTGATATTATATTGTGAATGCTCAAGATAACAGGATCATCATATCTCAATGAGTCAATCCTTCTGTGTCTCTCTTCATTTCTGTAGATGGAGCTCCAAACAGGGTGAGTATTAAAGTGTTCTGTGGCGTTTTGTGAATATTCATCTTCTCATTGGTCCATCCAGTAGAGAAGTAGATTATTCATGTGTTTGCATGCTCTTGTTTTCTGTAAGGATTGCACTGCTGATTGGATTTAATGCGTTTAATTGGATTTTTGTATAGAATTGCATTTTCTAGAATTAAAAATTATTTATGACATGCATTAGATTGCCATGTATTAGTTTTTTGTTGTTTTTGATTGTTTTTTTTATTGTATAGTTTTTTTTGTACTTTTATTGTACTGGTTTAAGTCATTTACCATTCTCCACAATTTCCATAGGAACTGTGCATTTGTGGATTTGACCCATAGAACCATAATCTTGCAGTCTAATAGTTTACTTTTCATTTCTCTTGTTCAAAAACAAAAATCAGACTGAGGAACTATTGACATTTGATCAAGCTTCAAATTAAATATGATTTTTAACTATTTCAACAGTCAAAATAATTTCTATTACCAAACCCCTTCCTTCCTTCTAATTAAAAAAATAATGTTTATCTATCTACATATACAGTATGCATTTTGTATGAAATTGGCTAAAGTCGTGTGATACAGTATAAAGGTTTAAAATATGCATTAATATACATAATCATTCTTAATATCAAGAAATGTATTCTAAACAAAATTTATAAATTATTATAAACCTGCTTGCTATTTATGGCTCTAACAAAGAGATGTAATGTTATGCTGTAATGTTTATGCAAGTGTTACATAATGTGAGGCAGTATCATTCATTTATGAAAAATCAGATTTTTGTGAATGCTAATGTCAAGATGCAAATAAAAAGAAAATAACTAAATCTTATAAAGTTTTTTTGTAATTTGTGAAGTATTTAATTAATTCTCCCAAAGCCATTTTTGGGTTGATTTTCCAGCAAAAATAAAAATGTTGCTGTAATTACTATTATTGTTATAAATTTTCACTGAACCAGTTCCCGTGTAACTATATCTGCACAATGACAATAAAGTTGACTTTAAGATTTGAGATTATGTTTAATAATATTTGTATATTTTAAATATTTAAAAATGTAAAAAAAAAATTAGAATGAAGAAATTTCATACTATGCAGTCCTTTGAATGTGAAAAAAAAATGAGAGTATGAGATTATAGTGTTGCATCTGTGTGTATTTCAGAGCGGCAGCGGCTCTCCGGTGAGCCATCGGTCTGCAGGCCTGCGTCTGGTTCTTCCTCCTCCTTCCTCTTCCTCATCCTCTCACGCTGATATGGACAGTAAACGGGGCGGCGCAGACCAGAGCAGCACGGGACGAACACGACGGGTGAGTCGAGTCAAGACCAAAACACGCTGCTTCCTCGCTTTACAGTTTAAAATCGTCGCTTTAAGATGCATTTGAGTTCATCCTGAAGTCTGTGTGATTTTCGCTGGTGCTTTCGATGTTCAGCTAAATTACATCACAAGACTGCTGACTGCGACTGAATATTAATGCTCATTATTTATTTAAAGTGATATCATTTCATCCCTGGCTCACTGACTTGTGAATTCACTCACCAAACTAGAGGAAAACTGCTCAAATGTTGCTCTTTCATCGCTCCAGAGACACCATACAGCGTTCAGTGTCAGTTTAAGTATCGATAAATCTCAGATGATTCTCCCATTTGGTCCCCTGGGAGAAATAACAATATAGACATCAATGAGTCATAGTTTGTCATACGTAGAGTTATAGACCTATAAATTCAATGTATTTGAACGGCGTGTAATTTAGGTTTTTGCAAGTTTCATTAGAATTCTTGGTTGTTTGTTATTTTAGTATTGTTTATTTACTGTTATAGTATTTATTAATATTTGAATTAGTTTTTATTTTTATATTTGCCGTTTTTATTTAAAATTGTTTCATTTAAATGTTTTGTTATGTGCTTTTGTCGTTTTATTACTATTTATAAGCCCGATTTACTTTAATTAAGTAGATTTTGGTTTGAGCTTTAGTTCTTTCGTTTTGTAATTTTTATTTCTTATCAGTGCTTCACTTAAAAAACTATTTTTATTTTTCTTTGGTATCTTGACAAATCTGAGGACAGTTTGAGAAATTTGAGGACAGTCTGAGAAACAAGATTTAAGCAAAAGTCTCCAATTTCTCATTGCTGAAGTTATTTTAAGCTCATGATTGGGCTGGTCTGATCACGTGTGTTTCCTGCAGGAAAGTGGCGGTAAAAATGAAGACGCGCTCAGAAGAGACCGCAATAAAGAGGTGTGAAAACGCTTTCTTTGATTATGCAACAGTCACCAGCAGTCGGTTTTGATTTATAAACTTAGTAATATTCATTGACAACATAAGTTGTATCACATTATAATGTTTGATAGATCATTAGTTCAAACTTTACATTTCTAGAAATGTCATGATACTTGGATTCCTATATTTTCCTACATGTTCATATTTGAAAATACAGAAACTATTGATCAAAGATGTTTTTAATGAATTACTAATGACAGCTATTGTACAATTTAACCAGGTTCATTAATCATAAACTTAAGTCATAAAAGCTTCATTTGGCATCACACCATGTTTTTACCTTAAACCAGAGAAAAAAAAAAAAAAAAAATCAAAAAATTTAAAAGGAATAAAGGGGTCATCATTTAAAACCTAAGAAAAGAGTTTGTTCCGTTCAAATTTATTCAGCCCCCCCCAACACATGCCACACTTTAACCGGAAACATTACATATGATCGAAATGATGTTGTAGGGTTATCGCAAGTAAGCTCACTAAAATGTTCCATGAATGGGGTTAGTGGTGTTCAGCAATTTAAACAAATATTTCAGCACCAACCAACCCGTCCTGCTCGTTTGTCTGTGCTTTAATTATAGACTGTAAATTATACTTTAAATCCCCTTTGCCTCCTGTTGAGAAGTCATACTTGTGCCCATTTTGCATGGTCCAACACTGCTGTAGTTGCTTTTAAGGGGTATGATTTGAAGTTTTTGATGACATATTGTACTGTCTGTGTTTGCAGAAAAGTGCGTCACCCGCAGGAGTCTCTCCCAGATCGACGGAAGGGAACGGACTGACCAGCTCTCCGGTCCTCCGGAAGAATCCATCCAGAGAAGGCTCTTCCTCTCCTCGCTCTCAGCCGCGCTCGCCTCTCTGCAAAAGCCCCACTCAGGTACGGATCGATAGGAAATCATCTCAACATTCCCATATAATAGGGTCTGAAACGGACCACTGATGCATTTAACTATGTCCTTTTCATGCCATTTAAATGTTTCGGAAAATTATAGCTTATCAGAAATATCTAGGGCCCCTATTATATCACAGAAACCAGTCATGAAAAATGTGGAAAGTCATGGAATTTGTCAAAATTTGGATAACCAGATCAAAAGTAGGGCTGTACACTTAATAAAATCACAATAGGGCTAAGTCTGGTGATAGTAAACTGCAAAGACTGCTAGTGAATATTAAAGTGGGTTGCGAGAGTCCCTTTGTACCAGCATTTTCAGCTGAGAAAATATCAGCATAGACACACAGAACTCAAAGGCTTACACTAAACAACTCCCCAAAATCAAGGGTGTTGGTTTCTTAACGTGATCATGATAATCAGTTTTCTTATTTTTAAAGGAATATCACACAATATCATGTTTTAATTTAAACAGTAAACCTCTGTTGTGCAAAGGAATTGTTCCAGTTTTTTAAAAAGATTTATTAAATTGTTGAAATTTCATCCATTTTTGAAAATAAGTCATAAAGCACAGAATCCAAAAAAATTCAAACCGACAACACAGAGTTTCTGTAGACAGACTTCATAGGGCAGTGTTATTGTTATATTTGTTTTGTAATTTTGAGTTCAATTTAATAAACCATTAAAAACCTAATCCAGAATGAAAGGCAATCATGGAATTTCTGAAAAAAGAGACATTTGATAGGCTCGTCTTGTTGTTAAAATTTCAATAAATTATTACATTGTTAAAGATTTATGATTTCATTGATTAGACATCTTTTTGGATTATTAAAAAAATTCAAACCGTACTCCAGAAAAATTCAAACCCAAAACAGAAATTGGGGGAAAATAACATGGAATTTTTGAAAATGTAAAACACATTTCATAGGGCCCCATTATTTTAGTAAATTATTACATTGTTAAAATATTGTTGATTCAGCTAATTAGGCATTCTTTTTTCTTAATAAAATTGAATTAAAAGAGTAATCCAGAAACATTTAAACCGCACAGAATAAAACAAAATTAGGGGGGAAAATATGCATTTCATATTGCCCTGCTGTTGTTCAAATTCTATTCAATGATTACATTGTTAAATGTTTGTGTATTCAGTTGATTAGACGTCCTTTTTTTTAATTAAACCACAGAATTTTGGAAAAAATACAATGGATTTCACAGAGCCCTAGATATTGTATCTAATCATTTTTATTATTAAAATAAAACAAAACGAGAAGTTTCTGTGAACCTGGGCTTGGTTTAGTTGTTTTACTCTCTGTGCTCTCAGGAGAAAGTGAGATCTCCGTCTCCTTCAGCGTCCCATGAATCACTCTCTCCTGGCTCTCCAGCACCTCCCCGCCCTCTCTCGTCCTCCGCCCGCGGCCCGTCTCCCGCTCTCAAACACTAGGTATGTCCTGACTCATGCTTTTACCGCTTACAGTAAACGTGGGCGGCAGGGGGATGTGATTTCATCTCTCGCTCGCCTCCAAATGGTTTTTCCAATTCCTGCAATTCATTTACAGTGACGAATGCTTATACATCTTGACGTCTGGTTTTCCTCACAGGACCCACTCCAGCCCATGGAGTGAGACTAGTGAAAGACCGCCGCTACCCCTCCCCAGCCCGCCCTTCCCAGAATGCACCGGGGCGGCCCCAGAGCACTCTTGCCTGGGCATCAGTTGCCCTTGTCAGAATCCCTTCATCCGTCCTCTGCCCTCCTAGCCGAACGCCTGAGCGAAACCGCATCTTTGTTTCTCACAATTCCTGGCGTACTCAGGCCATCACTGTCCCTGTCTGACAGCTCTGTCCAGCCAATTAGAAATAAGCTGATATCGGGTGAGTTAATATGTTCTTGTGTGTGTAAACGTGTACTTTTATATACTACACATTATTATATTGTCACGTAATTGATTATCTTTAATATTTCATATGTTTTTTTCTTTATATGCATTGTATATAAAGATAATAATAAATAGTTTATTAAATATTAATATATACACATTTTCTTCAGCCAACATCTAAATATATATGAGAATTTTGTCTAAATGATTATATTGTCTAAAACTCTATATTTACTAAAACACTTCTTGATGATAAAAATGTAAAAGATTTTCAAAAATCTTTAATTTCTCAAAAAGTCATTCGTGACCCGGGACCACAAAACCAGTCATAAGGGTCAATTTATAAATAAGCTTTCCAATGATGATGGTTTGTTATGAATCTGACAATATTTGACTGAGATACGACTTTGAAATCTGGAATCTGAGGGTGCAAAAAACTTTAAATATTGAGAAAATCGCCTTTTAAATTTGTCAAATGAAGTTCTTAGCAATGCATATTACTCATCAAAATTGACTTTTTTGAATATATTTACAGTAGGAAATTTACTAACTATCTTCATGGAACATGATCTTTAATAACCTAATGATTGTTGGCTATTGCTAAATATACCCCAGCGACTTAACACTTAAATTTTGGGTCACATTTGTAAATCGTAACCCATTTTACTTTGGTAATGTGACACGTTTCTGAGTACAATAGATATTCAATGAGGAAAGAAATCGAATTTGGGTTCTTTTCCATCAGTAATTAATTTTGAATTATTAAAATTGTATTTTAATAACAATTAGTTTCAAGTGGGCATACCTGG
This sequence comes from Sinocyclocheilus anophthalmus, assembly GCA_018155175.1. Classification (NCBI taxonomy): domain Eukaryota; kingdom Metazoa; phylum Chordata; class Actinopteri; order Cypriniformes; family Cyprinidae; genus Sinocyclocheilus; species Sinocyclocheilus anophthalmus. Next base: position 58,318 of record JADLZN010009966.1, read on the forward strand.
AATTTGATGAAAGATTGTGAACACAAAAAAAAATATCTTAACATTTTTTGAGATATTAGTTTTGTAGCTGTTAGGAAACATTAGATGTAATGAGCAGAATCTCTTCATGAAAATTGCTGATAAAGATAGTTAATTTGATGATGTAAGATCCTAACCTCTTATGTCCTTATCATCTCCAGCAGTGTTAATGAGCTCAGTAACTGCAGCTAATACTGGGTTTCTGTTGTGTAGTCCTGTGTGCTTTTTGTCTTTCAGTGTGTCATCTCCCACACAGAAATGGACTGAGATGCTTTTACTGCCAATTTTGTCAAAACGAGTTCAAAACAAAGACATGGGAACTTCTAGACAAATGGACATTGAGGTGTTCCTGTTATAGCACCATTTCACTTTCTCCCCCAGAGCTTTTCAGTGAAGTGTCAGTAAAGAGCTGGAATCACCCTGAAGTCATCGCACCCTTTCCCAGCACTGAAACAGACTTTACGAAAACTTGAGCATAGCATTAGTTTCAGACCGTATTCGACAAGAAATTATGCCGTTTTGCTTGTAATAAACAGCCTTCTGTTGTTCATATATGAATACTCACTTTATGATGCTAAATGAAGCAATAAAGCATGAGAATCTGTGCTGTGTTGCGAATTAAATCATGGTCAAAGGGTGTTGTCAGTGTGTTTATATTCACAACACAGCATAATCTTGAGTGCTTTATTGCATATGAAAATGGTTAATGCATAATAAAGACATATTAAGTACACAAAGGTTGATCTCATTTTATTAAACGAATTCATGTGTCAGTTTCTCTCCTGTGGATAATATACACAGAACGTCTCTTTTAATTGTAAACCAGGACAGTTCAGGCTTTGAGCAAACTCGAGACTGCGTTCTGTTGCGGGTTTGCTGGATTTTAACACTAGGCTGCGCTATAATCAAACACATATCAGTCTGATCGGGTTTATGTTTGCTTTGCTCCATGTGGAACTAGGTATGAGATCTTCACTCCCAAGCTATGCAACTTGGGATCGACTCTTTGTTTGCAAGCTTTTAAGGTATTAACACTAATCGTTAAAAATGACTTGAAACCTGCTCAGCTGATATCAAACACTGATAGATTTAGTGCATATCATTTACCAGATGAGCGAATGTTTTGGCTGAAGTGGCTGAACAGTTTTATCTGACTGATGTAAGACAGCATCGTGAAATATCGCAGGTCAAACATCCCAAAATGCTTCAAGGATGAAGCACTGGAAACATTTTTGGGTCGTGTTCTCATAGTATACTAACACTGATTCTTGAATACTGGGAGAGAAGTGCAAAATGAAATTTTGGATTAATATGTTCAGAGGATTTCATTTGAATTTTGGTGAAACTTGCTTAAATTTTCTCTCAAAATGTGTTTTTTTTTTCTTCTTGTCAATCACTCATGTGTTGACATCCATACAGATTCAAATATTGATTGAGAAATACAGCATTGGAATCGAGACTACAGTTCAGTTTCAAACTGATTTCTGATCCATTTCTTGAATTATCACCATAAAAAAATCTTACTGATCACAAACTCATATTTTGCACATGCAGTGCATGCTCTTCTGGTGTTTCTTGAAATAAACCGAAATAATTTATTAATAAAATATTAAATACCGTAAACTTATTTCAGCTTGTCAAATCCATTTCATTTAGTTCAACTTGATTTATTAACTAAAACTACAAATGTTAAAAAAAAAAAAAATTTTAAACTTGTAAAAATGACCAAAACAAAATTACTAAAATTATCAACTAGAAAAATTAAAAATAAATATTAAAAATAAAATTTTTATAAGATTTTTGTACAAAAACTTAACAAAAATTACAAAACAAATACGGTAAAATGAAACATCCTACATTCAATGATAAAAAAAACGTTTAAAATGACAATCTAAAGTAAAATGGAAAATGGATAAATATAAAATAACATTTAATAAATTAAACACATTCACTATATCTTCCAATAAAAGGAAAACCTAAATTAAACATTCAAATATCAATAAATTCTAATATCATCAATGATCGCGAAATACACTTGGTTTTTTATTAGACATAAACTGAATCTAAAATAAGATATACAAATCTTCTGGACTTGTGGATAATGTTTTTTTACTCCATCGAGTTGTAAAATATAGGAGTATGTATTTGATTGTTCGTTGTTTGTACATATATAGAAGTATTGACTCTTAAACTGAGGATGCTGATTTTAGGATATACGTGGATTGTTTGAGTTGATCAATCAGTGAGGATTGTATGAAATGGTACTTTGTGATAATGGTTAAGATCATTCATTCAAGTGAAAACGTTTTGTTGTGTGTTTGTCCACCTCTCAAGAAGCATGCGAATGAGAAACTCCTTTTTGCTGATCAATGGCTGTAAACAAACTCTTTGTAGCAGTAAACAGGATGTCACTTGTCCATTGACCAATGCATGAATGCAACCTGAAACCCTGTCCCACCTTCAGACAATATTAAAGACATTTTTAAAGGGTGGTTGATTGCGATTTCACTTTAACATTAGTTAGTGTGTAATGTTCCTGTTTGAGCATAAACAACATCTGAAGAGTTCTGCGCTTAAAGTTCAATCGGATGATCGTCCTTTTAAATTCTGGCGGTTTATGCCTACAAAAACGCTGGAGGGACTACAACAGTTACTTCCCGGGTTTGTGCCATACACAACCCCGATAAAACCGCCGCCCTCCGGGAACACCAACAAAGGGTGGCGAGGCATATAAAGATACGATTGTTGCATGCCGTTAAAACTATGGGTCAACGAAAAACTCTATTTATATGATGAATCGCTATCTGTCTCTAACAATTCTAAATGGAATTCACTAAGATTCAAACTCAATGTTCATTCGCTCCGCCCTGCATCTCTCTCCTTTCAGCTCACCAGCGGCTCAGCTCAAACATGAAACCTTCCATTTTATACACTTATTTTCACATACTATGAGAATCGTTATACATTCGGTTGCCGAGTGTTTTAAAGCTTTAATCAGGATAAAACCATACCTTATATTAAAAGCTAACAGAAGCATTAGCATTTACAAATAACAGTGTATCTAATAGTATGAGACAACAACAAACAAAAAAAACATTAAGAGCCGTGCTTGCACAGGTTCCGCATGATCCTCTTCACTAATATCCTCTGATTCTCAATCGGGCTCAAACTGATAAGAAATATAGACAATGCCATTGTTTACAATACAACCAGAGCACATGCCGCCAAGGTGAGGGGCGGGACGTCAGTTACGCTCACTAGAGACGGTTTAGCCAATCACACACACTGATTAGCTAACCAATCAGAGCCCACACGTATTGTGAGGGAGGGGCTCATAAAGCATGAACTAATTCAGCGCATCACAATAGGAGAATAGAGAGGTGTGGAATAAAGGTAAATTGTGTAAAAGAATGCGTTTTTTTTTTTTTTTTTTTTAATAAACGACTTAATACTTTGACCTGCCACCCCTAAACATAATCAGCCTAGAAAAAATCTCCAACCGCCCACTTTAATATACAATGACGCTTTGCCTTGAGACATGAATGTGAAGTCAGTGTTTCTCAGATGTTTCCAGACCTGCCTGCAGAGAATCATTTACCTGGTTACAATAAAGCTGATAGGAATCAACAGTCCTTGAACACCATTCTGATGAAAAGAAGCAGGACTTAAGCGTGACATTTTTGGCTGCTTCAATTCCCATGATTCCCTTGTACTATCGTCTCTGTGTTAGATAAGGACGAGTTTTTGGCTGAACGGCACTGGACTGAATTTCACAATAGTTCATCCAATTAAAGACACATGCTGAATATGAAATCATATTTTTTAAATGCATGTGAGCATGCTATAAATAATTAAATCTGATTGCTTGGAAAAGTTCAGTGCGTGTATGGTTAGTGATTTGAACAAACCTTTAACCGCAAGTATGAGCAAGAATAATAATAATACTTGGCCCAGCAAACATGTAATGCAGATAACAGACATTGAAAAATGAAGTGTTAACAACTGATAAGATAAAACTATTACAGACATCCGCACTGTGAACTTCGAATAGTTTCAAAACTTTTCATTCGTTTTGAGTTCATTTACAGCAACGGCAGAAACATTACGGCAGAAGATGCTGTACAATTTTTTTTTTTATTATTATTTTGAATGTTAGGTATAAACCAATATAAAACAAACCAAGAAAATAAAAAAAAATTATTTGTGCAACATTTATATGCTATACACACAAAACTTGTTATAAAGTCACAGATGCCAATCATTACAAAATAATAATTGGTTCATGTAAAATGTCTGGCGCTCTAAACGTTATAAATGGTTTAGAATTATTACTTTTTAGAAGAAAAAGTTCAGTAGCTTCAATTTAGCAACAATATTTTTTCTTCGGTTTTGACACTAATAGTCAGTTAGCAATTAATGCACATGTTTTTAAATGTCTAATTGCACAACCATCCGTTTTTGCAATGATGTATTATCCTCGAATTGTATGTGGATTATACTCTATATATATAGTATATACATATATATATCCCAAACTTAACAATATCCTGCAAATACTCATCTTTGCTCTGGAACATTCAACTAAACAATACTTGTATTCTACACATAATGGTAAAAGTGTAAACATGAGCCAGTCTTCTTCACATTCAGTGTGTAAGTCACTCTGTGAGCTCAGTCCTCATTTATTTTAAGGCCGTCCGGTTTTCTGTGACTAAATCAGAGTCACAAGAGAGTCTCTGTTCTACATAGAAGCAAAAAAGGGGGAGACATCATTCATATTCACTAAATATAGTGTCCATAAAAAATTGCAGCATTAGCAACTTGCAGTAGACAGCAGGTTCTGTTGTGCAGGGTTTACATGAGCGATTGTCAACAACTTCAAACTAACAAAGGAATGTCTTTTTCTGTAAACAACATAATAGGTGAGCGGGGAACGGAAAAATGTTGTTTTTCCTCCATATATAACACGAGGGGAAGTTTTTCTTTTTATAAAAGTTTCCCCACACTAATAGCATAATAGGTGTGAGGGGAAGTTTAAATGTATGCCAGAATACATGATTTATTTTAGAAGAGGAGGAATATGATGTTCTCCTTTTTAGCTGTCGAATAAAGGTGCGTTCACGCCATATCGTAATTACCGTAATTACGAGATTCCAACTTGAAAAAAGCATTCACGTCCTCGTAGAACTCGTAATTACAACTTGTGAACTGGGAGTTTTCTGAGAGCTACGACTTGTACCACCGGACCACCGCAGGCTCCGTTTAGGCGTTGATAGTCGGTGCGTTCCAATCGGGATATATCGCCCTCCGAAGGGCACTTCGGAGTGAAAACAGTCATGGCCGCCATATTGAAGGGTCATTCCAAACCGAAGTGCTCAAAACTGGCCACTTCAAAGGGCCCTTCGGAATGAAGGTTTCCGAAGGGTACAACTGATGGACACTTGTGCTCCCATGATCCTTTGCGCAGATTCTTTACATGAAGACGGCGCCTCCGTGTGGGCACGTGATGATGACGCAGAAGGGCACTTCAAGAAATAGTTGTTTGGTCCCCAACACCCTTCAACCCTTAGAAACTCTCACTCCGGAAGGTAAACCCTTTGAAGGGATTAGGGCATAGGGATGAGCCCTTCCGAATGGAACGCAGGGAGTGTTGCCATAGAAAAGCATAATTCCGAACATCTCAGAGTAGAACGTCACGTGCTGTCATCTCGAAATTACGGTAATTACGATATGGCATGAACGCAGCATAACATTGAGTGTCTAAACCTAAAGATAATTTTAAGGTAATTAATTCAGATAATTCTAGTGCAAATTGTACGACAAAGGGGGTTGGAGGATTTTAAGACAAGATAGCATGCCCAAATACTTTTCCCACTGGCAAAGTACAGACTTACAGTGCTTGTATCCCTATTTATTATTATTAATATTTTAATGTGACCCGCCCATCCAGACCCTTTGCCTGATGTTTGATTGGCAGGCGATCTGACCAATCATAACACCAAATCTGCCATCTTGCCCGACAAACAAATTGATTTCCGGCAGAGGCACTCGATTCTACGAGACTCTCAGTCCGAGCTCCAAATTACCATAAATTAGAACTAGATAAAAATGTGAACGGAGACAAAATCCTGGGAAACAATGGTCTCTGGAGAGATATAGGTGAGCGAAAACAATGTTTAAATGCACCTTACGTTTAAAACCTGTTTAAATCGACATTTCATCATATGCCAAGGCGTGACGTGAAGAAAATCAATCGGATTCTTGAATTCGCTGGTGATCTTGACAGGCGTTTTTCACTGGAAATAGGCACATAAAACTAAACAATCATGATGCTGTGGAAACATTCAGTACAACATTCTGCAAATCCATTTTAATCTACAAGCGTAAGTTTTTTGTCATGTTGAGTAGTTCCGCCCCTTAGCGAATCGTCATTGGTTCAGAATCAGCATACAGCTTTTTGATTGGCTGTGATTTGAACATTACAAGCAGCATTCGTTCACTTGGTTTGGAAGCGGTGATCATATTCAGAGATAAACAGCTGTTTAACATTTTACATCTGATAGTTAATATTTCCTAATCCTTATTGCTGGATAGGATGGTTAGTAAGACTAATTTCCATGAAATACATCGATATATATGTGCCTCGGTTAGCTAGTGGTTTTCATTAAACAGTTATGTGAGCGAGCGACGCAACAAAACTAGATTGAAATCATGAGTTGTCATGGTATTCTTCAGCAAATTAAACATAAAAAGTATTATTTTATAAAGATGATTCATGTTATGCACAATTTCTTCTAGACGTGTGCAGATATAATAACTAGTTTACCAAAATGTTAAATTTAGAAAAAGTCCCTAATCCTACCGCCACAGTAAATAATTTTTTTATATATAAAAATAATATAGTCCTATAATCCAGTTTATATTCTTTATATATATATATAACCGTACAAAATGTCTAATTGACAATGTGAGAAAGACCTTTTTTGGCATCTGTTTCATGTTCATGAATTCTTGTCTTCTGATGGCTTAGAATAGTTCACTTTCTTTCCCATTCCGAAAGAATCGCTTCAGACAGCAGAAGTACAGCCAGTCAGTAAATGTCAACCGGTGGTTTTGAGGTTGTCATGGAAACGAGCAGTTCCCCTTGGAGAAGTTCGTCTTTGTGCTCTGATACAATAAAGTCCCTCACGGTTCATTGGATGTCAAGCGATCTGTGCAGTTGGCGTATACGAGCGTGCATAAGTCAAATCTGGGTATAAGCACGGCCTGTAAAGAAGTATAAAATCTAATATTCAGTGTTAGTTCATGCATTCACTCGCACGCTCTCTCTGTGTGAAATGGGAGTGTTGTCCTGTGGAAGAGAGTGCAGTCAGTGCCAGTGTACAGTGTGTGGCTGTCTGTACGTGCTGCAGCATCCAGTGCTCTCACAGGTCAAAGGTCACGCTCATACAGGCCTGCTGTAGGAGTAATGGTTTCTGTCCGTGTCTGCGATCTGATGCCTGGGCTTACGTTCGCTGTCTTCGTTTTCAGCATTTTCAACATCCGGACAGCGAGGGGGGCGCTCTTTGAAGAAGTCCGAGACGTATCGCACCTGTGACAGAGAGGAGAATGTCTTATGCAACTTGCAGATTTGTAAATGCTAATAAAAATAATAATAATAAATATTTTAAAATATCTATTGTGTTTGAGTAGATATATTATTTATTAAAATATTTTTTTTATATTTACCTTACACAGGAAAAAATAAATCGCTAATATATATAAAAATCTGTACTTTTTTAATTATTATTTATTTATCTTAATTTTAAAATAAAATATGAAGAGTTCGGTTCAAAACCTATAAATCATTTTGATTTGAGTAAAAAGTGTGTCTCTTTACCAAGAAATGTCGAGATAAAACCACTATTTTCTGTTTCATCAAACTTCTACATACATCTTTAGTTCTAAGAACATAAAAATTCTAACAGATTTGTTTTCAAAGATGTATGAATAAAATGATTGTTTTTTTTTCCCCCAAACTCAAAATTCCTGACACTTTTTTTTTTCAAATGCCTAAATCCCCTGAAGCAATATAAGATTATTGGACCAAGAAATGACACTTTTGAAATACACAACATAGTAAGTTGAGCCACAATGACGCCCTGACTGTCATATTCTTATATACAGGCACTGTACTAAAAATACATTCAATCAGTCATCGCTCCCAAAATGAATTCAACGTGTCATCTTGTTAATGCTATAAATTAATTACAACAATAAAATAATTTCATCATGAATGTACATGAACAACAATATAACATTAAACCATAGAAATTCCAAAATTACATTTCCCTTCCATTCAACCTCCAGAAGTGCATTCATCTTTGCCATGTTACATACATTTAGTTGACTAGTGCTATATGCTGTATTAACAAAAACGTTAATGGCATTAATAAAAACACATTGACCAACTACGCAATATCGCGTTCATAATCGAATGCGACTCCTCTGCGATTATGAACAGATATAGCAGTGATCTACTGCTCTGTGTATTAAATGCCGCTCCATCTGAAAGCACTTGATGGAGATTTACTATTAATCACACTAATCACAGAACCGTCTTTAACTGCGAACCGCCATACCCTCACCTGCATTTATCATGCATCCCGAGTTGGTTTTGTGGACACAAAGTACAAAATAGATGTAGAGAACTAGGAAGCCTTGAGTATTCAAATCGCCGCCATTACTGTCTAGAGTGCGTGGAATGGTGCGTTGTGATTGGTTGAGCGGATATATCGCGTTCTGCAGAGAAGGGAGACTGGTGTTTGTCGTGGTTTGGAAAGATAGGGAGAAACATGACAGAATAACACGGCGGATTTCGAATGTTGCGTAAAATTAAAAATTGACTTTTTGAATACCGACCAGATACAATACTGATTTTTTTTTTTAAAAATGGCATTTATCGCGTTTTGGAACCAAACTCTTAATATATATGTATGTAGTGCCGGCAAATGATTAATCGCATCCCAAACTAAAGTTTTGTGTACATAATATAGTGTGTGACTGTGTCTATTTCTTATGTAAAAATAAATACAAACACATCACGATATAAAAAAATATGTTATATTACATATGAAATATTTATCTATAATCTACAATATCAGAATATGAATATAAAATGGTATAACATGTAAAATTTTCAAAATAATACGTATGTGTGTGTATTTATATAATACATAATAATAGCACAGTAATAAGACATCTATAATGGAAACAAAACTTATTTTGATGTGACTTAATCGTTGATCAGACTAATTGTTTTTAATTTAAATATATTAAATATCTAGGTCTGTGTATATCTTATTTTTTCATTTTTTCCATGATGAAGTTAAATAATAATTAATAAATAAATAAATTATATCTATATATATATATATAGTTATGCACACACTGGGTTAGGGTGTATATATACGCTGGATATTAAATATATTATAAGTCTACTTATTTTTTTGTTATTTTATTTTATTTAACTCATTTATAATATTATCATCTTTATATTGATAATGTGTTTTTTATTAAACCGTTATTTAACCACGAAAATAAAAAGTCTTAAATCTCTTTTCTAAAACTTTACCATACCAAATAATTTAAAATACATTGAATTTAACAATAAAATGATTAATATAAATTTAGGTACAGAAAGAGCAGTTTTCCAATGTATTAATTATTATGAATTTTTATATTTTGACGGTAATTTGAAACATTTTGAAAAAAAAAACTAGATGTTTCAAATTTTGAACATTTGAAAAGTGTTTTTAATGTTTCAATTCCTGGTGAGAACTTCTAAATAAAGGTACATAAAATAAGACAAAGTAGACATTTTTATCCCCAATGACTGCTAAAATTATTATAAGTATTTTTTATAATCATTAAATTGTTTATTTTATTTTATAACATCAATAAAATGTTGTGAAAAAATTTATCATTTTCTGATTCTCTGAGCACATAACTTTTTAGAACCTCATATATAATATCATACTATATATAATCTATAGTATAAAACTTCCATAGATTGTGTCAGTATTTTTTAAGCTTATTTTGGGCTTAATCATGGACATATTTCACAGCATCCCAATGTTCCTAAAACAGGATTTATTTTCTTTATATGCAAATTCTAATTATTTTATAATTTGTTGTTTTTTGTGGTGAAATGTGAGCCGAACAAGAGATTTCATGAGATTCACCGCACTCACCGTGAGGACTGCGATCAGCGCCCCTTGCAGGAGACCCACCACCACGTCGCTCCAGTGGTGCTTGTAGTCAGACACACGCGTGTATCCCACATAAATGGCAAAGGCCACCAGGAAGAACTGAATTGTGGGCCGGAGGAGGCGGGCCCACTTGGATGCCATACGTGCCTGCACATACAGCTACAGAGGAAAAACCAGGAAAAACAACAATGGATTACACAATACTTTAAGAGAATAAGGGGGGAAAAAATGCAAAATCAGTCTTGACGGTTCAATAGCAGGAAAACGAATGCAAGCCATTGCAATTCCTTAAAAGTTACAGAAAAGCACCTTGTGACAAATACAGACACGTCTGAACATGAGTGAAGAAAACTATTAATTCTCCATCATGTCGCTCCAAACATGCATGACTTTTTCTTTTTTGGAACACATAATGAGAAATTTCAGAAAAAGAAAAAAAAAAAGTTGTGCATGCGGTGAAGAGGTTTGAAATAACATGAGGGTGAGTAAACGATACGAGAGCTATAATTATTGGGTGTACTGTTCCTTTAAGCACCGTATACTGTCGTGATTTAAAGCTTGAGACATTGGGAATGTTTGCAGTCGTATTTTATTGTCTCCGCAGTGTTTCCTGTTGCTCTGAGAGCTCTCCTTTATCTGTCTACACAAGTCTTCTGTGTCAGCGTGATTGCAGGAGAGGAAGACAACTGTGACAACTCACCGCCAGAAACAACATGCAGTACATCCCGAAGGAGGAGTGACCGGAGTAGAACGACAGCCTGGCGCAACACAATCCACGGAGGAATACAAGATACAAGACAACGATACAAGCAGAAAGGAAAAAGAATCATTATCACAATCGTATAGTGAGACACATTTATGGGCCATTCTTCACTTTCATACTACGTTTCAAGATTTCATCTGTGTTAAAAGATTTATCACATGTTCATAATAGCCTTGACCTCCATGTGCCTTCTGGTATGAGGTGCGATGATGTGAATTTTTACTGATCCGTTTGGTAATAATACGAATAAGAAATTCATATGAAAGTAATAATAAAACCTAAACCAACTAACCTTAAACCCACTCTGAGAAAATCAGTTTAGTGATACGTGATGTAAAAATCCAAAAAATGTATTCTTCAAAATCTCAGAGACTGCACTTTTTTCATTTATATCATAACCAAATATTATGATTATTATTGTTATTTTTTTTATAAACATTATCACCTATAATATTCAGCATATTGGTTGTGACAGCGATATTGATAACCGCAATTCTTGGTTAAAAGGGTTATTTAAGTATTATTTATTATATGTATGTATGTATTATTATTATTAATAATAAATATTATAATATTTTCCTTATTATATTTATCGATTATATTATATTTATTATAGTATTTATGAATATTGAGAATTAGCTTTTGTCATTTATTATTTTTATACTATTTTCATTTAAGCCAAGTCTTAAATCCTTTTGTTATATGCCGGGAGGACGAGGAGCGAGTCTTGCTATTGGCGCTGTATTGGCCAACTCGGACCTGGTTCCCCGAACTAGTGCTCCTCGCGACAGCCCTCCTTGGCCGATTCCTCTGAAGAAGGATCTACTGAACTGTGCCCCATTTGGCACCCCATCCATACCTTTGAAACTCCATGTCTGGTCCCGGACCGGACCATGTATGTTATAGGTGACGCTACCCCTAGGAGGTAGTGAACAACCTCACTTCGCGAGAGCACCTTCTACGAGACCCTTAGGCCTTGAAGTGAACCTGTTCATTGAGTGTGTCTTCTTGCCGAGAAGACCCCCGAGATGCCCGAGGGTTGTCCTTGCTTTGTCCTTTCTGCAGCAAGTCTTAGCGAAGGCTGTCCTCCTCCACCCCTCAAGTCCAGGTTTGCTGGTATGCTCGCGTACCATGACCCGGTAATAGGAAGTCGGTAGTTAAGCATGACTCGTCAGGTTTCTTAGGGTGGCGAGAAGGTTAAATCCTCCACGGCTCCCCTCTATACCCTCTTGGGACCTGTATCTAGTGCTAAAATCACTACAGCAGGACCCATTCGAGCCTTTGTATTCAGTTGAGCTAAAGTTTCTTTCATTTAAAACTCTGCTCCTGCTTGCACTGGCTTGGTAGGGGACCTGCACACATTTTCGGTCGGTGATTCGTGCTTAGAGTTTGGGCCGGCTGACTCCCAGTAATCCTGAGGCCCCGGCCCGGCTACGTGGTGAACCTGCAAGCGCTGCCCCCGGAGGAGGCAGACCCAGCCCTGGCTTTGCTCTGTCCCGTCCAAGCTTTAAGACTGTATGTGGACTGGACACAAAGCTTCAGGACCTCAGAGCAGTTCTTCGTCTGTTATGGAGGCCGGCAGAAGGGGAATGCCGTTTCTAAGCAGAGGATGGCCCATTGGATAGTGGATGCCATCACCTTGGCTTATCGGGCACAGGGTGTGCCCTGCCTTTTCAGGTTGCGAGCTCACTCAACTAGTGGTGTTGCGTCCTCCTGGGCGCTGGCTCGTGGCACGTCACTGACAGATATTTGTAGAGCTGCGGGCTGGGCAACCCCCAACACATTCGCTAGATTCTATAGCCTCCGTGGAGGCCCCGGTTAGTGTTGGCTTGCTAAAAACTGCTCCAGAGTGTCCATACAGTAGACCCTGTTGAGATCCTCCATCACCCTCGGCCAGCGGACGCAGCGAACGTCTGGCTCCGGCCTCATGATGAATCCGCGGGAACCGTGAAGCCGGTTCCATATGAGACTAGCGGTTATGTAGGTGTCTAATCCCCGGTATAGCCTTAGAGCCCGGTTTTCCCGGCAGACTTCTGCCTGTCCCAGAGGGTTTATCATCACCTCCCAGTTTCTCCCATATACACCTAACTGAATGCTAATAGTTAGTTGCTTCCGAACTCCTTCGGGAAGATGGGCTTCCGCAGCGTCCCTTTTCCATGGAGCGTCCCAGGCATGATTTAGAATGATGGGCTGGCTAACAAGGCGATGTTGGATCGTGGCAGTGCTTAACAGACCTTGATTTAAATCGGTGGGGGCGTGGCTAAACAGACGGTGATGTATATCGGTGTGGAGGGCTAAACAGACAGCGATGGTAATCGGTGGGCGGGGCTAAACACGCGATGTGGAATCGGTGGGCGGGCTAAACAGAAAACAGTGATGTATAATCGGTGGGCAGGCTCACAACGGTGATGTATAATCGGTGGTGGGCTTAACCACAGCGTCGATAATCGTGGGTGGACTAACAGACAGTGCTGTAGATCGTTGGGCGTGCTAAACGACCAGCGATGTGGAATTGGTGGCGGTTCTACCCAGGCAGTGATTTATAATTGGTTGGCGTGGCTAAACACGCTTTGGAATCGGTGGCGGGGCTAAACGACGGTGATGTCGAAATCGGTGGTCGGGCTATAACAGTCAGTGATGTAGAATCGTTTGGGGCGGGACTAAACGACGGATGTCGATCGGGTTGCGTTCTAAACAGACAGCGATGTGTAATTGGGGCGGGGCTACACATGCAGTGATTTATATGGTGGGACGGGGCTAAACACCGTGTTGGAATCTGTGGGCAGGGCTAACAGCCAGTGATGTGGAAGCGTTGGTGGGGCAAACAACAGTGGCGTAGAATCCAGTAGTGGGGCTACCATAAATGCTGTAAATCGGGTCGGGCTAAACATGCACCAGCATAGAAGCGGTGGCCGGGCTAACAGACATGCGTCGTAGATCGTGGCAGGGCTAACAGAGATGAGTATATTCGGTTGGCAGGGCTAAACAGACAAGATGTGGAATTGGTGGCGGGGCTACACAGGCGTGTTTTATAATTGATGCGGGGCTAAACAAGCTATGTGATCCGGTGGGCAGGGCCTTACAGACATTGATGTATACTCGGTGGGCTGGGCGAAACATACTGTGATTTAGAATCGGTGGGTAGGGCTCAAACAGACAGCGATTTGAATCGTGGGCGTGGCTAAACACGCGATGTGGAATCGTGGGGCGTGCTAACCAGACAGGATGTAAAGCGGTGGCAGGGCCTAAACAGACGTGATGTAGATCCGGTGCTGGGGCTAACAGCCAGCGGTAGAATCTGGTTGGGGACTAAACAGCAGTGCCGTAAGAGTCTGTGGTATCAGGCTAAACGACAGCATGTGGAATTTGTGGGCGGGGCTACACCAGGCAGTGATTTAATAACTTGGTGCGGGGCTAAACACGGCAGTGGAAGCGGTGGGCGGGCTAAACAGACGGTGATGTAATCGGTGGGCGGGCTAACAGTCAGTGTTTGAATCGTGGTCGGGACTAAACAGAAGACAGGATGTAGAATCGTTGGTGGGCGGGGCTAAACCGACAGCGATGTGGAATTGTGGGCGGGGCTACACAGGCAGTGATTTATAATTGGTGGGCGTGGCTAAACACGGCGATGTGGAATCGGTGGGCGGGGCTAAACAGGCATCGGTATAGAATCGTGGCGGGCTAAACAGACAGTTGGCATCGATCAGGGGGCCTACCAACAATGCGTAGAATCGTGGCTGGGCTAAACCAGGCACCGGGTATATCGGTGGGGGGCTGGGCTAAACAGACCAGTGCTGTAAATCGTGGGTGGGGCTACAACATGCTTGTATTTATAATTGGTTGGTCGGTGGCTAAACACTGCGTATGTTAATCGGTGGTGGGGCTAAACATACGGTGCTGTAGAATCGGTGGGTGGGGCTAAACAGTCAGTGATGTAGAATCAGGCGTTGATCTTCTGCGGAGGTGCTGTCGTTTTGCCAGTCTGGCTTCAATATAAGCTGTTTTTAGACTAACGAGAAAGTTTTGAGTTCTAAAACTTACAGGATGTTTTTATTGAACAATGACCTCTTATATGTCAAAAGGTCAAGGGAATTTTGGCTTCTCAGTTCATGACCCCTTTAAAAGGTTTTGTCTAATTTGTACACATTGTTTGTCTTTGCATCAGAGAATACTGTGTTTTGACAGAAGTGTGTTGGTGTTGTTTTCAGGGAATGGTGTGCGGGCAGCCGTGTCCGGCGGGACGCTTCGGGAAGAACTGCTCACAGGAGTGTCAGTGTCATAATGGAGGAAGCTGTTCTCCGTCCACTGGACAGTGCGTGTGTAGCGCAGGATACACAGGAGAGAGGTCAGTACATACACCGCGCTGCGAGACAGCACACTCTAACACCTTACAGCATGGGAACGTGTGAATGGTGGCTGCAACTTTCTACAGTAAAAGTGTTGCTGAACAGCTGACACAGTGCTAAACAACAGAACAATCCATTGAACACTGTACATCTGTCCCTTGCAGTCTCATGTTCACTCCTGTCAGCAATGAAATATGGTGCTACCCTGACTTACATCTGTATGACTTGTGCACAATATTCAAGCATCCTTAAGTCACATGATAGCTGTGTGTTGAATTGAATAACACCTCCTGGATTAGCACGGGCACTGCTGAGACAACCCCGTCTATACTAATCATCACAGAGGATCAGCAGGATGTGCTGATCAGTTTAGCTCCAGCGCTGGAAACAGTCTCAGTGCTCTGGAAAACATCGTGTCTGGTTGCAGAGCAGTAGCAATGTGCTCTTGCATCATGAAGAGCATGGAGAAGCAGGTTTCGTATTATCTGAGACCCATGGTTTAGATGGTGTTCCTACACTTCAAACACACCAAAAACTCACACAGATGTTCTCTGAAGTGTATCGTTGGTGGACTTGAGGAGGTGTGCTGAGCGCGTAGATTAACAGCTGTCAACCATGGTTGCGTTTCCCAAAAGCATCGTAAGCTAAGTACATCGTAGACCCATTGCCACCTATGGAGCTACGATCAACTTAGGCTTGCAATGCTTTTGTGAAACGCAGCCCAGGCTGGTAAGGAAAGCTGCTGCCTGCACCCTGTAGGCTGCGTGAAGAGGAGAGTGACTTCCAAACCACTTCCTGTCTTGGTCAACGCATCCAAACGTATAGATATGTTTTCACACAAAGCCATTGTAAGACTTCAGAAGTTCAAAGCACAAAGCTCCTTGACTCATGCTCTGATGAACTCAAATGCTGCTTAGTCTGAGATGCATCATATAGACCAGGGATTATTAAAATGTTCCTGGAGTCTCTCCAGCACTGCACATTTTCTTTATTGCTGGGGAGGCTTCAGGAACAGTTTGAAAACCCTTGGTATAGACCAGAAGTTTTCAAAGTGTGGGGAGTGAGAGCAGAGTGGGGCTTTATATCCTGCCGACAAATGTCAATCAATTGAGATTATACTGTAATGTTTATATTGGGGTATATAAACATATCCACTGCTTAAAATGATTAAAGTTACTTCATGTGCTCGCACTTGCATATAACCAGATACAGTAAAGAGTATGTGTATTTGGCGTGCTATCCGAGGGGAGGAATCCAAGCTCAGGATTTACTTTGAACCCAGAGTACTTCCTCCGCATCCTTATCTTATTAGATGGGGTGGTGGGGGGATGCTAAAAAAAAAAAAACTTTTGTGGGACAGAGGTGAGTTGGCTGTATATAAACCTCCCATAATGCTAATTAAGTTGATTAAGTTGATTATCTGATCATTTCCATCTGGTGGTAATTGGGTGATTATTTGAACGTGCTCCTCCCAAACTTTGCTAATAGAACATCATACAATAAAGTGATAGAAACATCAGTGAAAGTGAAAACAATTAGTATAATAAGCACAACAAACCATGCAAGAGATAGAATTGAATATTCACAAAGGGTGCGTTTGGAGCACAAGCACTTCAGAACTACAGAAGAGAGTTGATTTTCCTAATGTCACTACAGTGGCTGTCAGAACAGCATTTACTCATATGCATGTAGATGTAGAGTAAGTCATGCAGCCATTTCTCCTGGTGTTACATCCAGCAGTAGCAGAATGCACAGCTGTAATTACAGTATGAGCGACTGAGCAGCATGTATTTAAACTGCAGAAATAGAAACGCAAGTGCATTTTTATGACTTAATAAGAGCTTTGGCTTCACCAGACGTCACGGACCTCCGTTTACCCTGATTTCAACCAACCCTAATTCGCTGGAAATAATCGCGTTAACAGCCACAGGAGGAGCCATAGTGTGTGTGTGTGTGTGTGTGTGTGTTGTGCTTACCTAGTGTTAAGAGTTGAAGAGAGTGAGTCTCTGTTTGCAGGAGGATATTTGTGGGATGCTGAACAGAAAAGTAGTCTCTGAATCAGCGTCTCTTTCATGTGCTGCTGCTGGTTCTCTGCTAATGGCTGTGATAAGTGTGTCCTCATGACATGTTGAGTTCCCTCTATCACTGCATCCAGCTCCATAGGGACTGATAGAAGTTTTATTATGAGCTCAGACCATACGGTAAAGACACAGACAACACAAAGCAGCTGTTACTGTGCATTCTTTACATAGTTTTAATGCTGCTTATGTGAAGAATGACGAATCGCATTTTACAAGTGGAACACACATTTCTACAAGAATACATCAATTTAAATGTTCTCAAATAATTTTTTTGATGACATTTATTGATTCCATCGCTTTCCCCCCGCAAAAAGTCTTTAAACAATTTTCCCACTTCATTCAGTTCTCCCTGCATCTGGGAGCATTCAGAGACTAATGTGCTGGTTTGTGATAAATGTTTGGGAAGATAATCACTGAATAGAGGAGATATTGAACTTAAAGCATTAGGGCATTTGAAAAGTATTGGCTGGTCATATGGATGTCCTGATGTTCCCTAGCACGTCATTGAGTCCATAAATAGAAGTCAGAAATGCACTCCAAACAGTTTGAACTTTGTTTGACAAAGACGTTGACGCTATGGGAACTACAATTCCAACGCCGCCATGCTCAAGGCAGTAAGCATGCCCACAAGACTGTGTATAAGCACAGACATTTGCTGAAGGCAGACTGTAAACGGAGTTCCTCTGAAGAACTCTAGATCCTGGGGTCAAATCCGCATCCAGACTGTAGAATCTGACCAATGTGTGTGGAGAGGACCATCCTGTCGCAGCACAAACATCCTGTAAGAGTGCACCCCTAGCAAGGGCTTTGGGAGACAGGCCATAACCCTTAGAGGCGAATCCAAACCACACCTCATAGGAGAGGGTAATAGCATCTGTAATCCAGTGCGAAATACGCTGCTCAGTGACCGCAGTACCTCTATTGCAACCATCAAATCATATTTAGAGCCGAGAGGATCTACGCCAGTGGCCTGAGTGCTGAACATAGACCCTCAAAGCATGCACGGAACGTAGCAGGTGAAGGCTTACCTACTCTAGCATCTCAAGAGGCCTAAAAAAAGCCTGCAAAGTGACCGACTGAGGAACTGCAAAAGGCAACTTTGGGGTGTTCTCTGGTATTCTTTTAAGTGATGCTAATGCTAGCAACAGAGCCACTTTAAGACATTCAACATCCAAGGGCTCAGCAGGTGTTTCTGTTAGGGCTCCTAGGACCAAGGCTAGGTCCTTGGTCTGAGACATTAAAGGCTGTCTCCCCACAGATACCCTGTCCGAAGGTATGTGGATAGCAGAAATAGCGGCCACATAGATCTTTAAAGTAGCCGGAGCCAACCCTCTGAGAAACATTCATGAAGGAGCTCCAGTAATGGACCACCTGGGCAATTAACTGTGTTCATGAAGTTGCAATATCATGGCATATTGATATAGCTTCCTAGTAGAAGTAGCTCTAGAGCTGAGGATTTTCTCATTGTCTTCAGCCAAAGACCAGAATCTATGCCTCAGAGGCCAGACTCAAATCTTCCAGATCTCTGGCTGGGGCTGAAATATTGTTCCCCTGCACTTGAGAAAGAAAATCTCTCCAGATCAGAATCTTTCAGGAGATGCCTTCCAGGAGAGATATTAGGTCCGCAAACCAAACACGAACCGGCCAGAATGGAGCCACTAGTAAGAGGTGAGCTCTGGGCCTGTCACGACAGGGTGTCTGACAACAGGTTTGCATGCCGCGGAATGTAAGCTACTCATAGAGAGAGAAACTTCCAGAGCAGGATCTGCTTAGGAGGCACGACTGGTGACTGATGTAAGAGACTAACAAAGTGTTGTGTGTTCAACATGTGGTAGCCCCTCAGATGGGAAAAGAAGAACTAGAAACACTGCACTCATCTTGAGGCAATGTATGTGCCACGTGAGATGAGTATTCCCCCAAAGACCACGGGCTGGTCAGCCATCAAGTTAAGTTAAGCTTTATTGTCATTCTGCCATGTGTAGAGACAAAGGAACGAAATGTCCTGCCTCACAGGACCACAGTACTACACATGTAAACATATATGAACAAACATGGGCGTGTACACATAAGACATAGGTATCTAAACATGTAACTCTGCTTTCTATCCAGAATTGAAGAGGTCTCATGTTGAACAGACCCAAGGGAATAACATTGGCTGCTGCCACCATGAGACCTAAAAGCTGCTGCATTTATAATATAGAGAGCTCCTGACCTAGCCTGATGTCTTTGACAGTCTTAAAGTCCTTGCACACTGAGTCCGAATTTTTTTTTTCATGTTCGTCATCCTTTCCTATCAAAATGCTTGCTACGAATGTGAAAACTCAGAAAATCGAACCTGGTCCGAATTTTTTTTATGACGGACGAAAGTTTCACAGGCAGTGTGTAAACGTGATTGACACAATGTGAGGTCGTATTTATTTTTTAACGTGCGAAATTTTCGGACTCAGTGTGCAAAGACCTTACAATCAAAGTCACACATGCAGGAGGCAGATGTGTCTGTGTCATGGTCGAATCCCACCCCCAGAAAATTGCTCTCTGATTTGGAGAAAGTACACATTTTTGGGGCTTTAGTCTGAGTCCCAGACACGCAGGTTTTCCATGATGAAGCAGATGTCAGAGAACATCTCTTCAACCCTCTGGCTCGCCTCATACCCCTACCAACCACTGCTGAGAACGAGGATGCTGCTTGTGTATGTAAGCGAGCAGAGTACCTCAGTGTGAAGATCGGGAAAGTACAGGAGATAGCTGCAGGAAGACTGCACT
Source organism: Sinocyclocheilus anophthalmus (assembly GCA_018155175.1). Classification (NCBI taxonomy): domain Eukaryota; kingdom Metazoa; phylum Chordata; class Actinopteri; order Cypriniformes; family Cyprinidae; genus Sinocyclocheilus; species Sinocyclocheilus anophthalmus. Next base: position 78,539 of record JADLZN010009966.1, read on the forward strand.
TGTGCTGCTGTGAGGAAGCCATCATCGATTTCTGTCGAAGCATAGTCTGGCCACTGCACGCTGCTCAGAAGAAGCATCCATCCAACCCCTAAGGATCAGATGCAGAAACCATGGGGGCCCTCAGTTATAAAGCGTATTTGATCTTAGAGTGTGCGTACACTTAAATCCATGCCAGCGCTCAAATTTGTACAACTATGTTTTTGATGTGGAAAAGTGCTTAGCATCACGTCAGTGTCTGAGTAGACGTACTCACTTTTTCTTGTTGGAGTACTGCAGGTTTCTGGAAATGTAAGCTGTTCTTGCAGCTCGCTGTTCTGAATTAAAGCATTTGGATGATGACTGGTGATCTTTTATGTTAATGACATTAATTAGGAGTTGTTTACAAGGCAGAGAGCTGAAACCATTTATTTGCGGTCAAATTCAAGATCATTTGCTGTTCATAGATTTCACATCTGAAAGAGACGTGTACATACATTTTCTGCCATTTTCTGTGTTCATTCTATGAATCACACGTATGCTTATTTGAGAGATGATCGTAAGATCAAATTTAGGATGGTTTCTGCGCAACATTTGAGTTCCTCGTCCTGATTTGAAGAATTCACACAGGAATTATTTTGTAGACGACACATGCTCAACAAACACGACTTCTGAAGACAAATAAGATGTTGGGCATGCATTTCTGGCATCTATTTATGGACGTCATGGCTATACTGTATGTTCATATGTCCAGCCAATCGTATTGGCATGTTTAGACAAATTGTTCAGACACGGGCTCACGCAGAAACATTCCCATAGCATCAATGTGATGACGCAGTGTTGAGTTCCACTCGAGAGGGAACTGAGTCAGAGAACTACAATTACAAACATTTAACTCCCAAACGTGCTTTGACAGGATTAAAATAATAATGTGCTGCTTTCTGTTAAGTAACAATAAAGGGAAAAACACACATTTGTTGACCTCTTACTATATAACAAAACACTGAAGACAGGCAGTGATTGTATTCGCTGTGAGTCAGAAGCTTGTTCAGCATCTTCAAGACTGCTGCAATGTGTGTGTGTGTGTGCATGTGTGCACTGCAGGGAAAATTAGCACTTCTCCAATCGGCTGACCACTCAGTATCCCACTCTGTTTTGACAATTTTTTCAATCTCAGAGGATATTCTAATTTTTATGATTAAAGCACGACTACAATGTCTTCCAAATACAGTCTGTCAATGTGGTACCTGTCAAATTACAACCCCTACTGTCTGTTACATCAAAATCAAAATGAAATGATTTTTACATTTTTACAACAGGAAAATGAAATGGTTGCCCACATCTTAAATGGATGTTGTTGCTACAAAGAACTGTATGTGTCCAGACACCATCGCCTGGTTGATCTGATTGTAAAGGACCTGAAAACAATACATAAAGACAGCAAGATTTACCTGCATACTACTGTTGAATTGAACTGGTTCTATCATAACACATCTGTCAGTGACTATTTCAAAAACATTCCAAACACTCCAGACAATGTGATTGTAAACAAGGCTTTGAACTCTATATTTTTCATTGAGGTTGGCTGTTGTTTTTGATCAGTATTTGGTATCTGTATTTTGATTTTGATTTGTATCTGTAAATATCAGCCACTGATTGAAGCTATCCATCAACTTGACTATCATTGTAAGTTAATTACCTTAGTTTTTGGAAGTTTAGGTCATGTGCATAAGAACGTGATTAGAGGGTTTCAGTTGGGTGGATGGCAAAAAAAATGACCGCAAAAAGACAGCAGTTTTTCCGGCCATTATATGGAGGTATACAATATGGTAAATGAAGATGGGTGTGTCTATCCTTGATGTTAATGTTTAACTATAAGGAATTGTGAATGTATGTTAGCCATGTGTACCTGTCATCTTGCAAAATGACTTTCAAAGGTATTTGGATTACATTTTTGTTGCTTGTCTTGTGGATCCAAATAAAATAATAAAATGTGTGCGTGTGTGTGTGTGTGGGCAGGTGCCAGGATCAGTGTCCGGTCGGCTCGTACGGTGTGGGCTGCAGACAGGTGTGTAGCTGTGTTAACGGTGCCCAGTGTTATCATGTGAGCGGAGAGTGTCTGTGTGAGCCGGGATACACGGGTGAGAGCTGCGAGGAGCGCATCTGTCCAGAGGGGCTGTACGGTCTCAAGTGTGACAGGAGGTGCCCGTGTCACGTCAATAACACACGCAGGTAAGACAAACACTGCACATGTGCTTCAGCTTCTTCTCTTAATGCAGTGATTACATGGCACAGGCTCAGGGTCACTGACAGTCTGTTCCCCTTCAGGAACTCGAGCTGTGTTGAAACGCCCCTGTGTGCCCACTCTCTGAATCACATGTGAAATCAGTCCAATGGAATGGCGAAACGTCACGGGCGGGGTGACGTATAGACCAGAGAGCTTAAAAGCGCATCCAAAACGAGCAGCGATAGCTTCTGTGTTTTCAGCAAGCGCTCTGTGTGAAACCTGTCAGTCTTATTTTCTGTTGTTTGTATTAACAGTGCACAATCACCTCTATATGGCTAGTTAAACAGACAGCACTTTAGATTGTGTGTTCTTCTCTGCACGTGCTAAACATTATGGGTGTGAATGCACGCGATCGTTGTGTTGTTGTTTGGGAGTGAGGAGTGGGACACACTTCGAGGAGTGTGTCCGTGTTTGCAGTCTTCGGTTCCTGGCCGGCTGTTGCTGATTGGGATCGCATATGAATCTAATGCTCTCTCTCGAGGTTCGGAAGCCCGCGCTGCGGTCTCTTCCCTCTTTGAGTGAGAGTTCTATGCTCCAGCTATCTTCCTCCGAGGAGATTGATGTTAGCAATGATGTACAGGTGCATCTCAATAAATTAGAATGTTGTGGAAAAGTTCATTTATTTCAGTAATTCAACTCAAATTGTGAAACTTGTGTATTAAAATAAATCATGCACCCGACTGAAGTAGTTTTAAGTCTTTGGTTCTTTTAATTTGTGATGATTTTGGCTCACATTTCACAAAAACCCACCAATTCACTATCTCAACAAATTAGAATACTTCATAAGACCAATAAAAAATTTTTTTTTAGTGAATTGTTGGCCTTCTGGAAAGTATGTTCTTTTACTGTACATGTACTCAATACTTGGTTGGGCCTCCTTTTGCATGAATTACTGCATCAGTGCGGTGTGGCATGGAGACGATCAGCCTGTGGCACTGCTGAGGTGTAATGGAAGCCCAGGTTGCTTTGATAGCGGCCTTCAGCTCATCTGCATTGTTGAAAACACAGTGGACCAACACCAGCAGATGACATGGCAGCCCAAATCATCACTGACTGTGGAAACTTCACACTGGACTTCAAGCAACATGGTTTCTGTGCCTCTCCACTCTTCCTCCAGACTCTGGGACCTTGATTTCCAAATGAAATGCAAAATTTACTTTCATCTGAAAAGAGGACTTTGGTCCACTGTGTTTTCTGAAGTCCACAGTCAACGCAGCCATCTACCAGGAAATTTTAGAGCACTTCATGCTTCCTTCTGCTGACAAGCTTTATGGAGATGCTGATTTCATTTTCCAGCAGGACTTGGCACCTGCTCACACTGCCAAAAGCACCAAAAGCTGGTTCAATGACCATGGTGTTACTGTGCTTGATTGGCCTGCAAACTCGCCTGACCTGAACCCCATAGAGAATCTATGGAGTATTGTCAAGAGGAAGATGAGACATCAGACCTGACAATGCAGATGACCTGAAGGCCACTGGCAAAGCAACCTGGGCTTCCATACCACCTCAGCAGTGCCACAGGCTGATTGTCTCCATGCCACGCCGCACTGATGCAGTAATTTATGCAAAAGGAGGCCCAACCAAGTATTGAGTACATGTACAGTAAATGAACATACTTTCCAGAAGGCCAACAATTTACTAAAAATGTTTTTTTTTATTGGTCTTATGAAGTATTCTAATTTGTTGAGATTGTGAGTTGGTGGGTTTTTGCGAAATGTGAGCCAAAATCATCACAATTAAAAGAACCAAAGACTTAAACTACTTAAGTCTGTGTGCATAGAATTTATTTAATACACGAGTTTCACAATTTGATTTCAATTACTGAAATAAATGAACTTTTCCACGACATTCTAATTTATTGAGATGCACCTGTATATGAGATTGAGGACTCGCCATCTCAATCTTTTGCATATGAAAAGCATACTGCATTTTAGATTGTTCGTTTCTCCCTGCCCTCGCTATAATTAGGGGTGGGGATGCACACGATTTATGTGTGGTTTGTTTTGGAGTGGAGCACGCACAATCAGCTCTTGAGGGAGCTGGCTGTGTTCATTCATAAAATGTCCCTAGTGTACAAGTGTGCATTTCCTTGGATGCTTAGCTCTGCTCCCGCTTGCGTTTCTTCTCGAGGATAGAAAGTCTTATGCAATATAGAATCGAGTGGCTTGCCTCGGCAACGCGTGCATTACGGGTCTGCAGCAAATAATGTCGGGGGAATTTGTGAGCAGATGGGAGGTTCCTTTTCTCTCTCTTTCCCCCAAACGTGTGCAAATGTATAAATGTGTTTGCAGGCTATTTATCACGATTATTTTTGTTACATCATATATTATAATCAGACCATGTTCACTTGTCTGGTTGTTTGGCTGCAAGTCTGAGGAATTAAATGATGAATATTCATCTGGCTTTGAGAAGTTAGATATATATTTTGTATACAAATATTTATATATATTTATTATTCAGCAGAGGGATCGGAGATGGGCCACACCCTTTCTCCTCCCTCGCTCTCTAAATACAGCGCTCTCTTGGTAAATAAAAACAATTCTCAAGTTAGAGCATGGATGTTATCTCTCTTCCTCTGACCGAGCTAGCAGCTCTAAGTACACCAGAGTTCAGTCTCGAGAGACTGGTTCCCTTAATAGGTCACCTGGCGGTGTGGGAACCCCTGCCAAACGTATCTCATTGGGTCCTGCCCCGAGCAGGCTCTGGTTGTGTCAGTCTAAGTCTTCCAAGGAGATGACGGGTCTGAGAACCGTCATTTTCAATAGGAGACTTCAGCCAAAACGTCCTGATGCCCATGGCTCAGGACGTCTGAGGGCAGGCCTCTCTGGGGAAGAGCGGTGTACACCTCATCATACGGTGCCTGTTTCTCCTCAGTGCCCTCAGGAGACCGGCCTGTCAACCCTGCCACCCCCAGTGTTTCAGGGCATAGCGGTCTCCAGCGAGTACCTCCGCCCAGGAATGTAGCGGTTCTGGGAGGCTCGCTACCTCCTAGGAGGTCTCCAGAGCAGCTAGATCGGCCGTCCCCTGCCGATCCTCCGCTTCAGGGCACTGAGCTAGCCGCTCTATGTACACCAGAGGTCAGTCTCGAGAGACTGATTCACCGAGTTAGCCTTTCGCTGCGCGTGGGCAGTTTCTGCAAATGTCTCACCACAATGGGTCCCTGCAACTGGCAGGCTCTGGTATTAGAATAAGAAGTAGTTACTCTCTTAGAGAAGGAGGCCATCGAGGTGGTCCCTCCTCGTGACAGAGTCCTGGTTCTACAGCCGGTACTTCATCGTTCCCAAGCAGGAAGTTCCTCAGGTTTGCTTTCGGAGGCGAAGCTTACCAATATTGGGTTCTTCCATTCGGTCTTTCACTCTCACCCCGCACTTTCACCAAGTGTGTGGATGCTTCCCTGGCTCCTTTGTGACTCCGGGGCATCCGCATACTGAATTATATCAACGATTGGTTGATCTTAGCTCAATCAGAGCGGTTGTCGACTCGGCATCGATATGTCGTCCTCGCCCATGTGAGAGAGCTGGGGTTAAGACTAAACTCCAAGAAAAGTGTGCTTTCTCCATTATAGAGGACCACTTATCTGGGCGTGTTGTGGGATTCGACCACGATGCAGGCATGTTTGTCTCTTGCTCGTATCGAGTCAATCCTCACGGCAGTCAAGAGAGTGAGAGAAGACCAGTCACTCACTGTCAAACAGTTCCAGAAACTGTTGGGTCTGATGGCAGCTGCATCCAAATTTTTTTGTTATTGTATATCTTGATGCCTTCTGTCATTGAGCCCCTTGCATGGTGTCTCGGACCATAGGGTCTTGTGAGTGAGGTCACGAGGCGATGCTTACGTGCCTTAGACATGGGGAAGAAACGTTGGTTCCTGGTTCAAAGCCCGATGTTAGGGGCTCCTTGTCGTCACGTAACGCGAACGATGGATGCCTCTCTCACGGGCTGGGGAGCGTTCATGAGTGGCCGCTCTGCCCAGGGTCTGTGGGAAGGCCATCATCTCACTTGGTACATCAACTGCCTGTAGATGCTGGCCGTGTTTCAAGCTCTGAAATACTTTCTCCCGGACCTGAGAGGTCATCATGTGCTGGTTCGCACAGACAGTCAATATGGGAGCAGACAAGGCCAAGGCTTGGGGAATGGAGGCTCCACCCAGAGGTGGTGTGTCAGATTTGGAGAATGTTTCGAGAGCAAGCCCATTGGCTTGTTTTGTGTCTCGAGAGACATCGCACTTGTCCCCTCTGGTTCTCTCTGACTCATCCAGCTTCTCTCGGACTGGACGCTATGGTACAGATTGGCCGAGGCTTCGTCTGTACGCCTTTTCTCCGATTTTTTTGCTCCCGGGAGTTCTGGAGAGAGTTTGCCGGTATGGGGTGCGTCTCCTAAGTTAGTAGCTCCGTACTGGCCCAGCCATGGTTTGCGGACCTGGTAGCCCTTCTCAAGACTCTCCATGGGAGATTCCCGTCAAAGCGGGATCTCCTCTCTCAGGCGGGGGACACCATCTTTCAGTCTGGAGTTGTGGAAACTGTGGGTGTGGCCCCTGAGGGGGCACAACTCGTAGCTTCCTGTCTCTCAACTAAGGTTGTTGAGACCATACTCCACTCCAGAGCTCCCTCCACGAGGAAACTGTACGCCTTGAAGTGGAAACTTTTTACTTCTTGGTGCGGAGACCGCCAGCCCGACCCAGCTAACTTTCCGTTTGGTTCAGTTCTGGAGTTCCTGCAGGAACGATTCTTCACTGGTTTGACCCCCTCCACCTTTAGAGTTTTCGTGGTGGCCATAGCTGCTTTCCACATCCCTTTGGGTGGTCATTCACTGGGGGCGAAACCCGTTGGTACATGTTTCTTTCGTTGTGCTTGAGGCCAGGAGAAGTATGGTCCTCTCCAGACTTTCAGGTGCATCTGTCTTAGCGGTGCTCGCCATGATTTCACACTAGACAGGCATTTGTCAGTATGGTGGTGTGGGCATACTCATTCCCAAAGCGTTTTCGACGCAGCTCGAGTTCCTGAAGGGGAATGTCTCTAGGTAACTTATGTAACCCTGGTTCCCCGAGGGAACGAGACGCTGCGTCGCATTGCCATACTTCCTGCATCCCTGTGAGTGACTTGCTTCAACTTATCAGAAGCTAACGCTGCTTGTTTCAGATGTGCTTTTAAGCTCTCTGGTCTCTACGTCACCCCGCCCGTGACGTTTCGCCATTCCATTGGACTGATTTCACATGTGATTCAGAGCGTGGATCGCAGAAGGCGTTCCCCTAGCGTTTTCAACGCAGCATCTCATTCCCTCGAGGAACCATGGTTTTATTCGTAACCTATAGTTGATGAGGATCAGGCAGTACATCTGAGGTCTGTGGCCCCATTACACAAAGCTAGTTCAACAAACTTTCCAATGCCATTATAATGTAATCTTTCAGTTTAGAGACAAAACCAAACAAATCCAGCCCGGTTGAGATCGGGTTCAGCGGGTTCACACTGCTTACTGTAAACATTCTCTGTCAGCCCGGGGTTTGATCGAGAATTTATCATTAACCTTTCTTTATTTAGCGACAACTCACACAATGAATACAAAAAAAGAGATAATAACAATAAGCACAAGAATAATAATAATGATACATTTAAATTTTTTATAATAAAATAAAAGTTAAAATAAATAATCAATAACACAAATAAAGATCTATGTACATAGGGTTATTAAACTATTACACGAGTAACTCGAATATTACACGAGTTTATGTTTAACTCTGGAGCTTGTGCACCTGCAAGGTGACATCAGCCACAAACAGCCAATCACACAGACCTGGAGAGGCACAATTCACTTCTCTGCTGAAGATTAAGAGTTCATTATGAAAGATATCATCAATTTAAATGCATTCACAAGGCAAGAAAAAAAAACACTGCTCCAAGTTTAAGAAAGTGACTGAAAGTACATATCAGGGCCCGTATTCACAAAACATCTTAAGGCTAAAAGTAGCTCATAACTTGCTGATTTAGGAGAAAATCTTAAAAATAATGGGTGTGTCAGTCCTAAATTTAGTCCTAAATTTTTGCTCTAAGAGTATTTTACAAAGCGTTACAACTAGCACTAAAACTAGCTCCTAAATCTGCGAAACGTTAGGAGTAGTGAAGAGGACTCCTATGTCACTAAGACCAAGCCACAAACTATCCTAAAATAGCTGTTTGCCGGCAATCTGCCTTGGAACGTAAACATTTTAGAAACGTTTGACGATAATGAGCTTTTATAAAGGTATCGCCTTTGGTTTTGGAGGTTATCCCAACTCCAGATTTTCCTTTGATTATATCCTTGTTTTCATTAACCAGCTCGGCAAGAAGTAACAGCTGTTCTTGCTTCCAGTTTGGTGTTCTTTTTTGTTTGCATGTCTTACTATCAGCCATGATTATTCTACTCTGTTAATTAAAAGGCTGTTTATATGCATATTCATTAATTTGTCTACGAGAAGCATACAGGCTGACAATTAGCTGAACATATATGTATATTATATTGTTTAATTAGTGACATTTTAATTTGCATTTTAAAATCTTTATTTGAATGTGGCAATTAACATTTTTATTTTTAAACTTTTATTTGAATATGGCAACATAATATTGCGCTGTACAATATTTCCATGATTAAATCTCTGATAGAGACTATCAGCCAATCACTGTATGTATAGTTAATAAGCATCATCCATAGCAACGAGGTCAGCCCCGCCCCTTTACTCTGAGCTTAACACTTCTCTCTATTCCTTCGTGCAAGTTTGTCTCAGCAGCTTTGTGAATAGGTTTTAAAAGAAAACTCTTAGCTAAAAACTTTTACTGCTATTTAGGAGAACTGTCACTGGTAAGATAAAATGTTTTGGGAATACAGGCCCTGACTTAATTAATGCAAGTGAATCAACTCAAATCTATTTATTTTAGTTATAAAGGTTCACAAAGAGCTTAAAAGAAAAGTCTAGCTGTTTAAAGCATTATATATTCTAAAGCTTGTATTTTTATGTATGTATTTATGTTTGTTTGAATTAAAGCTGATTAATTGCTTATGTGTATTGCATTAAAGATATAACATTTAGAATTCATATAAAATAAATGTAATAAAGGATTAGCAGCAAAAGCTGGGCAATTCTTTCAGTGTGAACTGCTTTAATTTGGTGCAAGAGATACGGGGGAGTGAATTCAGATATATGTCAGATTCCTTATATGTCACATTTTGTAAGTTTGATTTGGAGTCGCTTAACCAGAATAAAAGAAAAAAAAGTTTGCTCAAAATAAACTCAAGCTTACCTAAGAGGCCACTGAAACCGGCTAGCTGTGACAGGTTGCTGAGGTTGATGTGTGTGTGTGTGTGTGTGTGTTTTGTGTATTTTTTGAAGTATGGGTGTGGTTATAAACCCCACACACACACACACTCACACAGGGTCTCATTGTTGAGATCAGACAGACGTGCACAGCTGCCGCACCACATGTGACAGCAGCTGCTCAAACGCTCTTCACAGCTGCTTTGTCCACAGGTACTGGACAATATAAACTCAGGCTACGTCCACACGAAGCCAGAGCTTTCCCTATCCAATCTTTTTTTTCTCCTTATCTCAAGAAATATCTGCGTCCTCGCGAAACTGACACAAAACGATGTAGTATACATGCCAGACCAGTATGTGGCGCTGTAATTCTGCCACAGAGATACACTAAAATGGAGAAGAAGACTTGGACTATGCACATAAACCTTGCGCGTGGTATACAAACGAACATGGAATAATACATTCATTAATCTGTGTCAATGTTCGTTAATAAAAAGACAATCGTTCAGTGTTTGTTCATGTTTTTGTTGCTGTTACGTGACGTAGCGATGTCTGACTAGGGGTGAGACGTAGGCTGATGATGTCATCGTTTCAGAAAATATAAGGATTCGCTGTCCACACGAAAACGCAAGGGCAGCATTTTCAGATTTATCCACTCTGGGACCCGGTTTAAAAAAATATCGGTTTCACTCTCCCAAAACGCCATTTTTTTTTACAAAACAGACAGATACAAAGGGTTAGTGAGGTGCGTAGGTGAATCAACAGCAGGGACACAGGGAACAGAGATGAAGCAGCTAGGGAAGACCGCTGAAACAACATCAGAGATCCACTGGCAGATGAGCTACAGAGAGAGCGGCAAGACCAGGCAGATTTACATTTAGTCATTTAGCAGACGCTTTTATCCAAAGCGACTTACAATTGGGGGATACAGATGGGAAAGACCAAAGCAAGACACCATAAAGCTGAGTTCAGATACTTGATGTCCGCAGAAGTAGTCCAGGTGCCAGGCAGAAGGAACCAGCGGGCAGGAACTCTAACAGAACAACAAAACAAGACAGGACAAGGCTCCACAGGAATAAATTAGTCCAAGGTAAGGGAAATAATTACTAATTTAACCAACACAAATAACTTAAAAATATCAAACAAAACTGCAAACAAAAGATCAGGACTAGACGAACTAGATGAATATTAAGATGAAAGCAAAAAACAAAATCCAAAAAACAAGGAGCAAGACTAAAACATAGAATTACGAGGGACTTGAAAAGACTAGGGCACGACACAAATAAGGCAAGGGAAAAGGAACAAATACTCAGCCACATCCACAGACAGAGACAAACAATGAGGGAAAGAATGACCACAAACCAGCAAAGACAATAGGGCAAGGGGTACTATAAATAGGGAGGAAAACACACGAGGAACAGGTGAGCACAATTAGACCAACCAGTACTTACAGTTGCTAACAAGAGTGTTGTGGTAATGTAAACAGGAGGCAACATAAGGCACAGTCCTAATCACTCAAAAACAAAACCATGTGTATTGAAACACAAGACATAGACATGAAAAACAAAAAGACCAGACAGGGCAGAACCCTGACACTACCCCCCTCCCAGCAGACGCCTCCTGGCGTCCAATCCCAACAAACCAGACCATGGTTGTGGGCCAGATAGTGCAGGAAGCAGGGGGAGAGCCAATTAAGTCAGAGTCATAAGCAGGCAGCCCTAGGGCTGGAGCGAACTCTAGTGACTCACAGGCTGGAGCAGACTGAACAGGAACATCTTCAGAGGCCATTACTGGGAGAGCAGGATGCTCTGCGACAGCCTCCACAAGTGGAATGTAACTAGCAGGAGCATACTCTGAGGAACTCATCAGAAAAAGCAGGAAGCTGGTCTGGTATGATCTCAGCAAGTGCAACTTGACTAGCGGGAACAATCTCTGTGGGCTTAGCAAGACAAGCAGGATCAATCTTTAAGAATAAGACAAAACTGACAGGAACAACTTCATCGGGTAGAACACAACTAGTAGGAACATCCTCCGAGGGACTCGTCAGAAACAGCCGAGAGCTGGTCTGGTATGATCTCCGTGGACACATCTTGACTAGCAGGAACAACCTCTGTCGGCTTGACAAGATAAAGAGGAACAATCTCCATGGCCATGACCCAACTTGCAGGGACGACCTCCAAGGGCATAACAGGACAGACAGGAACATTTTATATGGCCATAACTTGACAAGCAGGAACACCGTCTTTGGCCATGACCCAACTGGCGGGAACGACCTTTGTAGGTGTGACAGGACAGGCAGGAACACTTTGTATGGCCCAGACATGACAGGTAGGAACAACCTCTGAAGGCGTGACTCGACAGACAGGAATAGTCTCAATGAACATGTGACATGACTGGCAGGAACCGCTTCTGTGTATTTGACATAACAGGCAAGAACCATCTGTATGGACTTGACACAAATAACAGGAACATCTTCAGTGGAAATGACATGACAGGAGTAATTTCAATGGGTATGGCTGGCAGGAACAACTTCTGTAGGTGTGACATGACAAGCTGGAACATTCTCTAGAATAAGTTCTATAGATAAATTAAATAGACCGGGTGGCTCAAGACAATGCTTTGTAACTGTAACTAGAGGCTCTGAAACCAAGGCCACTGAACTAGACACCTCTGGACTCCCAGAGCTTGAGGCCTCTTGACTCAGGTCCTCCTGGACCCAGAGGTTGAGACTACAGAAGGAAGACCAATAACTTGAGATGCATATCCCCTCCTTCTCCACATCTTAGGGGGTGACATAATTTTGAACAGCCAACACAGGGTTAAGTAAAGCTGACTTGAAAGACACAGAGGTGTCTGCAATGGTCTGGGTCGACACAGGTATGACTGGAAATGGCTTGACTGCCATAAGGATGTCCACAGCGGTCTTGGCTGACTCAGAGGTGACTGGAACTGGTTTATCTGACACAAGGAATGCCACAGCAGACTGGTCATCACCGTAATGATTGGAATGACTTGACTGAGACAAGGATGGCTACAGCGGTCCTGTTAGACTCCAGAGTGTCTGAAACTGGGTTGACTGACACTGAGACTGCTGCAGTGGTCTCAGTTGACTCAGAAATAACTGGAACAGACTTGACTATGGCAAGAGTAGCCTCAGCAGTCTCGGTCGACTCAGGGGTGTCTAAACCTGGTTTGACTGGTTCAGGATTAGCCACAGCCCAGGAGTATCTGGAACTGACTTGACTAGATCAGGGATAACTGCAGAAATCTCTGTAAACTCTGAAGTGTCTGGAACTGGTTCGACTGATCCAGGATTGACCACAGCAATCCTAGTCGACCTAGTCGACAAGTGTTTGAAACTGGCTTGACTGGTTCAGGAATGGCTGAAGTGGCCTCAGTCCGCTCAAAGGAATCTAGAACAGACATGACAGGATTAATGAAGACCAGAGCTGACTTGACTGAAACAAAAAACTGGAAGAGTAGTAAAGCTCATCTGCTGGGTCTTGGCTTGGCCAGTTCGTAATGTCAGGGATCTGGAAGGAAGACCCAAATGCAGAGTGAGTGACAAGGGTTTATTTACAAAACAGACAGATACAAAGGGTTAGTGAGGTGCGTAGGTGAATCAACAGCAGGGACAGAGATGAGGCAGTTAGGGAAGACTGCTGAAACAACATCAGAGATCTACTGGCAGATGAGCTGCAGAGAGAGCGGCAAGACCAGAAGATGGGAACGACCAAAAAGCAAGACACCATAAGCTGAGTTCAGATAAATTGATGCCGCAGACTCTGAAGTAGGTCCAGGTGCCAGGCAGAAGGAACAAGAGGGCAGGAACTATCACAGCACAAACAAAAACAAGACAGGGGGGGGGGGGGGGGGACAAGGCCCACGGGACACAAAGTGAATGTGAAAAAAAAGACAGGCAAGGGGATAGACAAACCTAAAGAACTGATAAAAAGCAAAGTATTACAAATAAAAAGATAAAAGGGAATTAATTACTAATTGACCAACACAAGTAACTTAAAAATATCAACCAAAACTGCAAACAAAAGATCAGGACTAGATGAACTAGATGAATACAAAGATGAAAGCAAAAAACAAAATCCAAAAAACAAGGAGCAAGTCTAAAACATAGAATTACAAGGGACTTGACAAGACTAGGGCACGACACAAATAAGGCAAGGGAAAAGGAACAAATACTCAGCCACATCCACAGACAGAGAAAAAGACAGTGATAGAAGGGGTGAAAATGACCACAAACCGGCAAAGACGAGGGCATGGGGAACTATAAATAGGGAGGAAAGCACACAAGGAACAGGTGAGCACAATTAGACCAACAAGGACTAGACAAAGGCCATTTCTCTATATGCGTTCTTCAGCGATCTTGCGTCCTTGTGTTCTCGCTCTACGTCATCATTAACCATCGAAGTTCAATTCTCAAGTACGCAAGTACAGAGGTTCCCGGATGTGTTCTTGATATCGAGGATGCATCGAGTGCAGACTTGAGAGAATTGAGCCATTAGAAATCCCAGAAGACGCTGCGGGCGGCCGGTGTACGGAAGCCTGCAAGCTTTAAACTCGCTCTCACAAATACTTGATGGCTCTTGAAAGTAAACATTTATTGTTTTGTTTTGCTTCATTTTAATGAAGTTATTAGACCCGGAGAAAGTCTGCAGTATTTGTATTGGCATACTGTACATTTATATTTACATTTATTCATTTGGCAGATGTTTTTTATCCAAAGTGACTTACAAATGAGGTCAATAAAAGCAGTCAAAACTAACAAAAGAGCAACAATATATAAGTGCGTATTAAAATGAATTTTAACAGTCATAGTTAAACATATAAAACTGTAAAATAAAACATACAATTATATGTAAATAATATCTATAATAGTATGAAATGTTTTATAAGTTATGACATTTGTTTGTAATGTTATGTTATATTTATGGTTCATTGGCCACTGCTTATGCTGTGACTATGCGGTCAGTTAAGCAAGAACGCAGTACATCTCAATTCTCATAAGATGTGTGAATGTGTGAATATTTGATTCTTGTGAAGACTGAACCCATGTGAACACATTTATAAAACAACTACTGTAGAAATGAACTGGCAGCAGTTTAATAATCAAAATAAAATTTATGGCCAAATCACAGCCTTATACTGTAAATAAATCATTTTAAAATAAAGACAACCATTTTAAACTTAGTAAAAATATTGTTTTTTGTTTACCTGCATGTCATATAACCATTACAGTTTTTTTCAACTGCTTACACACAAAATATTTACTTGTCACACAATTGCTGAAAGCTGACACTCAAACAGCAGAAGCACACACCAGATCTGCAAAACCATACACATTCTCTGCCTTTGCCTCTTTTTTTCAAAACTTTACACACAAATCCAAGAATTGCACACACAAAATGCAAAAATGCCTCACATCTCTTCAAAATGAAACACAACATTCAAAATATCACAAACAGATCTCAAAAGAAAACATTTGCAAACACCTTTGCACATAATATTAATTCCTTATAGATTTTTGTGAGTTACATAGAGAATTGTGTGTTGTGTCTGATAAAAGTGTTTTATGAAATTGAAAACGGAGTCAAAGGCTGAGAATTAGTGTATGGTTTTGCAGATTTGGTGTGTGCTTCTGCTGTTTGAGTGTCAGCTTTCAGAAATTGTGTGACAAGTAAAGATTTTGTGTGCAAGCCGTTGAAATTGTAAATGACTGAAATATGAAATTCAATTCAAGTTTATTTATATAGCGCTTTTCACGATGCAAATAGTTGCAAAGCAGCTTTACAGAAAATGTAAGTTTCTACATTATATTTAGTAACAGCTTATCAGGGTGAATGTCTCAAGTTGATGTCCATATGGCAGAAATGTACAGTAAAAATCATGCAGTTAATGACGTGTAATCAAACAGACGGTGAACACGATTAACAGCAATGATTATATGTTGCGAATCTTAAGGAGGGTGTTGACTAAGTTTAATGTCAGCTATGGAGAATGCTGCAGTGTGGGGGCTGTTTGTTTAGTGACAGCAGAAGCTGCAGTATGGCGTGTGTATCCTCAGCGTCACCCAATGGTCGGTGAGGAGTGTTTTGCGGACGGGTGGTCGGGAGAGCTTGTACTTGTAACGAGACGTGTGCTCTGGTTTATTATGGCGAGGCATGTCAAGCAGATTGCTGCTGTCAAAACGGAGACCGATCCACAGATTTGTGAGAGGGGGAGTGTGTCTGTGCGCCCAGGAGTCAAGGTACAGCTTATAAAGACACTCGGGTGTGTGCTCTGTGGTTGTGTTTGTTTGTGTGTGTGTGCGTGTTTGTGTGTGTGTGTGTGTGTGTTGTGTGTGTCTGTGTCTGTGTCTGTGACTGTGACTGTGTGTGTGTGTGTGTCTGTGTGTCTCTCTGTGTGTGTGGGTCTCTATCTCTGTGGGGTGTGTGTGTGTGTGTGTGCTGGATTCAAACACTAACGTGTGACGTGACCGCAGGGCTCAGATTGCTCCGCTCCCTGTCCCTCTGGCAGCTACGGCATCAACTGCAGCTCAGTGTGCTCCTGTAAGAACGCAGCTGCTTGCTCACCCATTGACGGATCCTGCTCCTGTCAAGCAGGTAATTCACCTCAGACCCCGCTCTGTTAAAGGGCTCATGATATCGACTTTTGTTATTATTTTAATATGTTCCTTGAGGTTTACTTATAGTTTTAATAAAGTTGTTTGCACAAAAAAAAAAAAAAATGTCGAAAGATTATTTTCAACCCTCATGCAGTCTAAAGGGGCGTGTCCTTTAAGGCTCGTCAATAGTCAGCCGCTGTTATGATTGGCTAATGTCACTACATAGGGAGCACTATCAACGCCCCCTCATAAGTGTTCTGACAACATGATCAAAATAAAACAGTCATTTCCAGACAAAGCATTATGAAATCATGTACTTATGGTTTGTGATGCAGCTGCAGTCAGATCCAGCAGTGCTTCATCTTTCAACAAATGTTTCTTTGTGACTCTACATGACACTGTGCCTCGTTTACAAAACAAAATGCTCCGATCAATCCTCAGACACGATCCGGGACGCCATTAAAATAAACTATCCACTTGTTCCTTACGCTGGGATCCTTCTGGTATCTATACAAAGACGCGACCGAGATGTTTAAGCCAAGCGAATGTTCTTTCACTGCATTTGTCCTGACGACAGACTCGAGCGTGGACCGTGTCAGAAAGTGAACCGCATCTGTTTTACTGTATCCAGTGTAGACAAGATAGTACAGTGATTGTGATTTCTATTTGCCCTTGACGCTACACGACTCTCTCATTCAGCATGATCAAGTGTCAGCCGTTAGTGGATGAGGGGCCTATGTGGGCGGGGCCTATGCTGAGAGAAGAAGACTATTCGTCGATATCGTGCTCTGGAGGCGTGTTTATACAAATGTTTGTTCCCCCGTGATGTCATCTTGCCCCTCAGATCCAAACGAGCTGTTTCTGAGCTTGATTAAATAAATGCTTTGTTTATAATGAGGAGGAGGTTTTAAGCTATGAAACTTGCAGGATGATTTAAAGCTACAAAGACCTCTTATATGGCAAAAGAACAAGGCAAATTTGATTTCTCTTGTCAGGACCCCTTTAAAAGCATCGATCACTCCAAAATGAAAATTCTGTCATCATTCTCTCACCCTCATGTCGTTCCAAACCCGTGAGAAATGAGTTCCTCAGAAGACAAATGAAGGTGTTTTGTGTTTGGTGTCAGGGTGGCACGGGGTGGACTGCTCCATTAACTGCCCCAGCGGCTGGTGGGGTCTGGGCTGTAACCTGACATGTGTGTGTGGGAACGGAGGCGCCTGCAGCGCTCTGGACGGGAGGTGCTCCTGTACCCCGGGCTGGAGAGGAGACCGCTGCGATCAACACTGTCAGGTCAGCTCATCACCAACATCCCCAACATCTCAGCCCAGAAACACCAAACCTCATACTGAACCCATTCACACAGTCAAAGCCAACTCTGTGACCTTCTCATTTGGACCCCGTTTCCAGGGTTCTCAGAAATGAAGTCATTATGGTTAGGTAAACCTATACAGTGGAGAAATGATAACAAATTTAATTGTGTTCCTGTTTTCTCTAATAGCTAAAGAAAAAACAGTAATGTTTCTACAACAACAGAGAAAATATATTGGGATATTGATTGAGAAAGATGTCAGATTTGCCGTCTCTCGGTCAGCCGTGGTATTTTATGTGTTATAGCTATACATTATTAAATGAAAATATATATAGAAAATTGATTTGCTCATTTATAATTATTTTTGACTTTGACTCGCAAGGCATCACAACAGTAACCTGCAATCCTTATCTTTAGCTCTGCCATGCCAAAGACCTCAAGTGTGTTGTGATATTGAGTTCACTGATAGAGGAAAGCCAGAGTTTGTGTTGAGTGAAGTGTGCTGTTGTGGGCTGCTGCAGGATGGGACGTATGGACTGGACTGTTGCGAGCGTTGTGACTGCAGTCATGCAGACGGATGTCACCCCTCCACCGGACACTGCCGCTGTCTAGCCGGATGGACAGGTAAAGCAGCTGAGCCTCACGCTTCTCAGAAGTGGTTTCCCTTCGCTGGCCCAAAACAGCAGGATTGGATCAGCAAAAAGCCAGTTCTCAGAGTAGTGGGCTTTAAGGTTTTCATAAACTCTGAATCCTAAATATGTATGTGGTTACAGCCTTGCTGTCCATCCACCCAAAACCGCTTGTCCTGCATAAGATTTAACAACTTTAATGACTATTTAAAAAATATTTATTTATTGATATGATTAACAGCAATATCCTGCTAAAGGTACAGTTGAAAATGAATAATTTACTCTCCCTCAAGTTGATCCAAACCTGTAAGAGTTTTAAAAAGAAGCTATTTTGAAGAAGTTGGTAACAAAAGTTTGCTGGTCCCCATTTGTCCCGCAGTGGGTGTAGCAAAAAAGTAAGCACACAAAAAAGGAGCATATTTAATTCTAACCCACAGGAAAAGCCACGACTAATAAGCCACAAATAATTGCAGACAACAGAACAGGGGCGAACACAGGACTTAAATACTAGAAAAGTAATCAGGGAGAACTGAAACAGGTGGAGTTATTAATCAAAAACCATGGAAACTAATGAGGAACTGAATCAGAAACACATGGAAAATCGAAACCAAAACAGAACATAACCGTGACACCATTGACTTCCATAGTAGTTTTTTTCCCATACTTTAAAAGTCAATGCGGAAAAGCAATTGTTTGGTTAACAACATTCTTTTAAACTCATACGGGTTGGGAGCAAATTTTTATTTTGTGATGAAGTATCCCTAAGTGTATCAGCAGCAGGTCATGTCAGTGATTTCGCCCCCCCACACACGCTCCCACATGCGGTTATAGATGTTACCTGCCCTACCCACACCGCAGTGTGTGTTCAGTGTTGCCTTTTTAGCTACTTTGTAGCTAGATTTAGCGACTTCCCGGCCCCTTTTGAGACTTTTTTCAAAAGTTTATGAACAAATATAGCAACTTCTTGGACAAACCAAAGTTCTCATCTTGCCCACTGATCTAAGTTCATCTTTATATAGATCAGTGAATTTGCCCAGTGTGATGTCATCTAGTGATATTTAGCTACCAGTTTTAGCTACTTTCAATTGAAAGCAGTTGGCAACACTGGTGGTGTTCTCTCCCACACATTCCTGGGGTTTGCGCTGGACTCCGGCAGCATACTGATGCTCTCGGCGGTGTTTCCTCAGGGCCGCTGCACTAGAGTGATCTCCAGCTCCTAGCAACACACACTCGCTCTCAAAAGAGCTTTTGTCTGTGTTCTGGCAGCACAGAGCCACTTCAGCGCTGCGCTCGGACTGAGCTCCAGACTCGCTTGTAATCATTTGTCCTGACGGTCACTGGGTTATGACCAGTTCACACCAACAATGATAACCATAACAATAACTATATTAGCACACCAGCACATGATATCCTTCTGTTTATTATAAGCACGCTCTGCGCTTATGTCTTCTGCCACTTGCAGTGATCAAGCTCTTTACAGCAGCATGGACTTTTGATTGGCTTTAATTGTTCATTCACTGAGCCAGTATGTGTGTGTGCACACCATTAGGAGGTGAAGGGATATGAAATGAAGTTCAAAACATAGGTTCTGGAGAAGCCTAATTATTTAGTCCCGTCAGTAGTGATGAGCCCTTTTGAAACATTGCTACATAAAGCTTTGTAATATTTATGAATATTTTGTTTGAATCAGTGGTTCAAAGATTGTATGCATGCATGGGATTTTCGCAAATGAGGCAAAATTTTAAAATCCAGTGTGCTAGCCGCTCGATGGCATTAATCTGGCGATCCCATGAATGAGTGTTTAGTGGATTTTAACTGATCTCAGGTCAGTTTTATAATGCAGGTCCATATTTAAATAAGTTAATGAATTTCAATACTTATGCACATATAATACACAAGGGAAAATGATACTTAATTGCTTCTAACTGACCTAGTTTGCCAAGCAGTGCCTAATGACTCAAAACAAGGACTACAAATTAATAAAACACAAATTTTACTGAAACTTCATATTTAATGGTATTTAATTTAATTATTTGCAGATTACTTGTAATAGATTACACTTTCTTGAAAACTGTTAATTAGTTTGTAAACTGTGTCGTTATACGTGTTAGTCTGAGTTTTGTTGCATTTACAGTGCTTCAAAACAGAGAATCGTTTTATAAATCAGTTAATTGAGAGCTTTAAAAAGCTTAACAAAACTGTACGTCATCATCATGAGTCACTGATCTGCACCAGCGATGACTTTCCATCATCCCATCTCATCCCATTCCAAGCTACCTCATTCTAGTCACTCTCGTAGTCTGGGGGTTCGCTCAGGTCAGCACAGCAATTCACCAACTATCATTTATGAAGAATGGATGGGCAGTTGAACTCATGAACTTATAATAGTTCTCAATACAAAACATCGAATTCTGTAAGAGAAGTGAAGTTGGTAACATTTTACTTAAAGCCTTTTTGTTTGATGCATTATAAAAAAAGATTAATAATGTACATTGTAATGCATTATATCTCTTCATAAATAATTGTAAATGCATTATAATGAAGGTTTGTCATGTGTTTTAATGCATTATATGTCAAACCCATGAACATTTTGTGTTTTCATTCCCCATGTGCTCAGTGTGACCCAGTTTGAGAGATTGAGAGATGTTTCTTTCTGTGACTCTAAAGTGATGTTGTGTTTGTGTGTGTTTCTCACAGGCATTCACTGTGACAGTGTGTGCGCTGAGGGCCGCTGGGGGCCCAACTGCTCTCTGTCCTGTAACTGTAAAAACGGAGCGTCGTGTTCGCCGGACGAGGGTGAGTGCGAGTGTGCGCCTGGATTCAGAGGAGCCACCTGCCAGCGCAGTGAGTGCTCAAACACACCACATGCCTATCTGTCCCTCTGTGCCGTGCCATGTCTGTTTTCTCATCCGCTCTGTTCTCCTCATGTTTTCCCCACGTGCTCCCAGTCTGTTCTCCGGGTTTCTTTGGCCACCGCTGTAGCCAGGCCTGTCCGCACTGCGTCCACAGCAATGGCCCCTGTCACCACGTGACTGGCCAGTGTGACTGTCTGCCCGGGTTCAAAGGGGCGCTCTGCAACGAAGGCAAGACACGCCGCTCTCACTCACTTCTACAGTACAGCTGTCAGATAGTCTGGCTTACATGGGGAGTGCGTCTTCTCCATGCCATTTATTCTTTCAGTTCTTTCTGTAATGTTTTACATTTCCATTGTCCAGTATCTGTGCTGTGGTTGTGTCAGCGGACGGTAGTGTTGACGTCTGTCTGTCTGTCTGTCTGCAGTGTGTCCCAGTGGCAGGTTCGGTAAGAACTGCGCGTGGAGCTGCACCTGCACTAATAACGGCACATGTAACCCCATCGACGGCTCGTGTCAGTGTTACCCCGGCTGGATCGGCAGTGACTGCTCACAGCGTCAGTATTCTG
>JADLZN010009967.1:0-124159 GCA_018155175.1 Sinocyclocheilus anophthalmus
GGATTTTGTAGCGTCTGGATCAATCAAACACACAATATATATTTTGGTTTTTAGATTTCACAAATACTTTAACACCCCAGGACGCCGAACAGGACCTTGGTTTCATGGTAACCCGATACATTTTCAACCTTGTGGAATGCGAGCCGACTACTTAGCGGCATTCTCCAGAAACAAAGGGACACAAATGCACAGGAGAAAAGGACTTTTCTACTAATTAATTCATAGAAAAACCTTCTTTGAATGAACACCCATATTCTTCAGGCCATTGTGTATATCATTGCTGTGTTGTATTTAATCTGTTGTAGTATAGACTATTTTTATTCATGCTTACGATAAAACACTCATTCATATAAGTAACTCTACCATGTTTAGTATCTATGAATTCGCTTTCTTATGATCGAAACAAGTGTGTATAGTATATGCTGATACCTATGCAACATATAGATGTTCTAAGAATCATTACTAATTTCTTCATCAACACTCAAGTGAATTACATATGCAAAATACCATGCTTACAGACAAAGGGTCGTAAACCCTCCAGCATTTGCCACCTCCCGCTCGGAATTTCCATTTTTCTCATTGGACAAGCCCATCTTGAGATGCGTGAATCTCTGCAGGCTTTAAAGGACACACTCCATGTGACCCGCCCCAGTCAGTGGTTCGGTCAGAAGCAAAGATGAAGAAGTGAGAGAAAAACGCTCCAGGATACCAAAGCATCTGTGCCAGGCCTTTTCTTCGGCCTAGTCCTTTCCCTTCATCAAGTGACTCTGACTCAAACTAGCTCTTTCGCATCAACCAACTTCAGCAAGATCTTGGGGCCTTAAAGATTGCATCAGGAATCTTTTTCAGACATACGAAAGTATCAAACTTAGTCGATTTAATTAATGCATTAAGTATCAGTTACACCTTTATACAAAGTGTGTTTGAACTGAGAATCTGACGTATCACTCAGGCTTAGATCTGCTGAATATGCAAAATGGTTCCATAATGTCATTCCTTATGTCTCTTCTCTATACTGAGTTAAGCTTTAACCCTTTCCTATACAAAATGTATGTGTGGGTGTGTGTATGGTGTTAGAGTTAGACCGGCCCTTATGGTGTAATGTGTGTATGTTTGACTAGTTTAAGTGTTTATGTAGTTATAAAACCTTACTTGTATCACACTTGACGCATTCATTGTTTGCTCATAACCGGAGTCAATAATCATGCAGATTTACGTTACAAACTTATAGAATTGTACAGTAAGAAAGTTATTTCCATTAACCAGGAAATTAACGTTCTTAGAAATGACAAGACAGTTGACCCTGAGAGGTAAGCTAAATATCTACAGCGGATCTAAAAATATGAATAGTTAATTATAACTAGTTATGGTTAAGTATTCATATTTCCCCATGAGTTGATTAGCTACAGAACTGTGGTAAATCAGCCTTTCTAAAATCTTGTCAGTAATTTAAAAATATCCTGCTTACTCAGAATTATATCACACACAGGAAAAGAAATTAGAAACACAAAGTACGACTCTATATTCAGTTGCATAAATGGTTGTATTTTTCTCTGACAGGATATTGTGTACTCATTTCCACTGTATTTTCCTTCTATAAACTTGTCATATAAAGTAACACTTGTTGATGTGATTTGGAGTCATTTGGGGTTAATTAGATCCAGGTGTGTCTCATAACTCCTCTTGGCATATTCATAGGCCTGTGTCCTCTGAGAGCTACAGCAGACATTTATACCATCAGAACTCATAGACCAATTAACGTGTGCACAATGACCTTTCTGCCCCACTGTCAGCGAAACACAAACCAGATTAAGGGCCTTTTAATGTGCTCAAGGAACTTATTAAAAAGTCCTGTAATAAATGATGAAGCACATCTGTTGATGGTTGTCTGGGAAATCCAATGAAACACCTAATGATGAGAAAGTCAATCCCAGGTAATCAATCATACAAGCAGACTTAGGTGAATTTTGTATGGGAAGGCAAGGGAGGCAATGCCTCCTCAAAAACATTCAGATGAGAAAATAAGTGGCAGTACAAAACAATGCAACAAAAAAAATTACAAGAAATTTTCTTAATGTAAAATTAAAATTTCAATTACTATTTTTTAAGTAATACTGCCTAAAGGTATGGTCATATTTACTGCTGGGTCAGGATTTACATGGGTGAAACCCAGTAATTTCAATAGGAATCCACACGATCACGATTTGCATTGTGAAGGTGAAAGATTTCTCCACGCAGACTTTGTTTCAAGTTGGTCATGCGAATTCATCGCACTGAAAGCTGCTTGGTTTGAAAGAGATGTCTGTGTGAATGGACCCTTTTGCCCACAAAATTTTGTTAATGTTTGCCTCGAGTTCTCCCTGTGCTCATGAAATGTGGCATTAATTCCATAAGCCTTTAAAGGAGTAGTTCACTTTCAAATTACAATTCCCTGATAATTTACTCACCCCAATTTCATCCAAGATGTTCATGTCTTTCTTCAATCGCAAAGAAATTAAGTTTTTTGAGGAAAAACATTCCAGGATTTTTCTCCATAAAATGGACTTCACAACAGTTACCCAGAACAGACTGAATGTCCAAATTGACCGGTTCAAGAGCAGCTTCAAAGGGCTCTACACGGTACCAGACGAGGAATAAGGGTGTTATCTAGTGAAACGATCGGTCATTTTCTTAAAACAATAAACATTTATATACGTTTTAACCACAAATGCACGTCTTGCTCTAGCTCTGCTTGCGCATGCACGTCTTCATGCATTACATAATCCCGTTGGAAAGGTCAAGTGCGGTTAGCTCTTCGTCTGTGGCCTTCCCAAATGGCCACTCTATACAACTGTGTGGTTCTGCTTTGAGTCTCTGCACGTTCCTGAACGTAATGCACACTTTGACGTCAGGTAAAGTCTGCTGCGAGTCGCACACAGTCGGGCTCGGCAGAAGTGCGATCGAGGGCAATAACGGTCTGCAGGGTTAAACGGGGGCGACGCTGCACCTTTGAATCTAAACTGAAAATTGGGGAACCAGCGTGTGGGACTTAGCACCGGCAACGCGCATGGCGGGCAGAAAGTGTAGAACACGTAAGACCGCAAGTGCACATGAAGTGTTCCATTTGGGACAGGGATTGTGTACTCCGGTTCAGAAAGGTGGGTTTAGGGCGAGATAAATCTAAATATCATATCTCCCAACTTCAAAAATGCGATAAACATATTGTTTTACCTTTGTGTAAAGGCATTTGACTTTGTTAGGCACATTTGCAGGTTTGTAATATGTTGGGTCGGTGCTTGTGCCATGAGTCACAGTGACCTGTTCCAACGTGATCCAAGGTGCTGCGTGTTCTGTGGGTCAACTGTGTCAGGAGAAGAAATGGCCACCAGGTCCGAACCTGAGCCTGGTTTCTCCCAAGGTTTTTTTCTCCATTTCTGTCACTGTTGGAGTTTTGGTTCCTTGCCGCTGTCACCTTTGGCTTGCTTAGTTAGGGACGCTTGACTGATTGCACAGACACTATTGGACGAGAGCTGAACTGGATGATGACATCACAGAATCATCAATGAACTGACTTTGGCTGGAAAAATGACTCTGGAAAAATGACACAGGAAATTGTAATTTGAAAGTGAACTACTCCTCTAACAGAAAGATTGTGTAAACTTTAAATGGAACTGCAATGTAATTTATATTGGACTAAAAACCCAAAGAACAGACTTGACCTTACCTCCTCCATATGGTGAAATGACATGCAAGGATCTGTCTGGAGTGATTATAAGTGCCTGGAAAATAAAGGGAATTTGATTGTTTCTTAGATTCTGCTGTGAACGTACTCATGGTAAATTATCTCGTGATGATGATGATGCTTTTCTCTTCCTGTAGGTCTGGTGACTGGGTTTTCTATGAGTCCACCCACCCTTGACAACACTAAAGACCAGCTCGTGATTAACGCTAACGACACATTGACCATTACATGCAGGTACTATCAAATGATCTATCAATGGGTACTTTA
This sequence comes from Sinocyclocheilus anophthalmus, assembly GCA_018155175.1. Classification (NCBI taxonomy): domain Eukaryota; kingdom Metazoa; phylum Chordata; class Actinopteri; order Cypriniformes; family Cyprinidae; genus Sinocyclocheilus; species Sinocyclocheilus anophthalmus. Next base: position 3,989 of record JADLZN010009967.1, read on the forward strand.
AATACTAAACTCTTTCTTGAATATTTTACCATTTTCTGTCTTAAGCTACTTGAAACAGCATTTAGCTATTTTTTTATAATTATTATGCATGCAGCTTATTTTAAATATGAAATATTTATACTTTTAAAAATTAATAAGTCACACCACAGAGCAATTATAAAATTAGGTAAGATAAAAAACAAAACCTAAATTGGACATTTTTTCTTACATTTATATGCATTATTTCTAAAAATTTTGATGTTGATTTTTTGTCCAGGGACACATTAAACATTGACTACCCTAATGCATCTAGGTTAAATTACTTGTTGGTACCAAATGGAATTAAATGTCTAGTTAAATAAACAATCAAGACACAGATTTGCTCATTTTTGATTGAATAATCGGATAAGCTTGTCAGCTATTACAAAAACAAGGAAAATGTTGAATTTGGAAGTGATTGGATGGTTAAGTTTAGAAATACGTGTGGTATGAACATGCAGGGAGGCGGTCCAACATATTTAGCTCTAATCCCTTCAAAATTTGTTGACATTTCTTGCCAAGAATTCCCAGAATAAATAGTTTTTCATCAGTTACAAACATATACCTTTGAGAGGAAAGCATATTTTTGGGCCACCGCACAGTGTGATCGATGAGCAGTATTACGCAAACTCATGGCTGGCATTCAGAAATCACTGTATTTCATAATCTGATTGAGGAACACATCAGTTTAAATGTCATTGCCTTTTCTTTTGCCATCTAAAAACCTCAATCACAGGTTTCAAGACATGCATATTATGTTTTTCAAGTGAAAACAAACTTTTTTGCAAACAATTAAGGCAAACATTACTATTATTATTTCTCAAACCCTAGAATTGAGGATTTAAACAACCACCCTCCTTTAACCTCCTCTAAGTATTACATTATGGCGTGCAAGCCATCCTGCTCTATTTGTGCTGCAAACCTTAATGTCATATTGAGAGAGGTGTGCTGTTACTTTTCTAAATATTTAGACTTGTGAAAAATCTGCATAGATTTACACTGAAGGAGGGGCCTAGAAGAGGAGGCCTAAACTTTATCTAATCAGCGATAGTCAGTCTTGTCTATAAGGTGAACACTTTTTTCACTTAGAATTTACACCCTCAAGCTGTGGTTGTGTATTATGTGTATTATGTGGTTGTGTACCATGGGGCAATGTTTTGGTGAAACATTTGGAATGACACTGACTTTAATGTGATTATCTGACCCATTCCACCAGGGGACAGCATATTCTGGACTGGAGCTGGCCTGAAGTGTCTTTGAGTAAAGTGGAGTTTACTGATCGCCAGGATCAGCAGTCACCCGTTGACACCCCGGGCCACAGAGCAGTCAGGCTGAAGGAGTGTCAAGGGGAGCCTGGGAAACCCTACTGCAAGACCTTAATACTGACCAACACCCAGGCCAATGACTCAGGGTACTACCGCTGCTTCTACCAGGACATCAAATACATCATCGATGGGACCACGGCAGTCAGCATTTTTGTTTTTGTGCGAGGTGAGAACTGTAAACAAACTAACTTTCTGGTCCCACTTTATATTTAGTGGCCTTAACTACTATGTACTTACATTTAAATTAATAATTTAGTACAATGCACTTATTGTGTACATATATGTTTTTACATTGTACTTATATTTGAAAAATATCTGCATGTAATTACATCTGTAATTTCTGTAATTACATTTATAGTTACACTGTTGACCCATCCCTTACACCTTAACCCACCCTTAAACCTACCCATACCACCAAACCTGTCCCTAACCTTACCCGTATCCCACCTCAATAGCAGCAAAAGTGTTTTGCAATACAATATGGACACAATACGTACATTGTACTTATTTTTTGATGTAAGTACATAGTAGTTAAGGCCACTTACTAGAATTAAAACTTAGCTTTCTTATTACAATAAATTCTGGTTGTATCATTCAGTTTGTGTGAGCTGTGATATATATAAAATATATATTATATACAGGGATGCACAGGATGCCAAACGGTGGACAGGTGTGCATGTGTGACAAAAATAAAAATTGTCCTGGTGTAACATAAAGTTCAGACACCCATTGTGCGTAACGACACAGTGACAACTGTTAATGCAAAATCACAGTTTTAGGATTGACTTACTGTAAACGATGTAGATTTCCATTTGAGCTGAAAACAAAAATCTAGGCTATGCGCTGCCGGTTTCAGAGCAAAACGCAAAACTGTGACATTTCATTCACTGACGAGCCAGGCTCAAAACCGGCAGCTACAGTACTTAATTGCCGGCAACCTGCCTAAATAAAAGCTTGCTGATTTTAGGTTCAAAAATGTTGAAAATTCATATAAAAATGAAAAAGTAAAAATCTTTTAAATAAACAAAAGAAAATGTAAATATTATCATTTTATTTTTGAAGTGCACCATACAATTATTGTATTTTAATCACTTTTTATTTCAAAATGTAATAGTATTATCACACTTTATTATTATTTTGTTATTATTTTAATAAAAAAAACTCAATAAATAAAGTTGCAATTAATACTATATTTACTATTCTTTTTTTTAACAAGTTTATTTAAGTCATCACTTATGTGCAGTTATGAGCACACCCAAACCATAATCTCCGGTGCTCTCATGAAACCCAGACGAAAAAATTATGTTATCCCTGTTTATATAGCTGTATATATAAAAATCATGTTGTATCAACTGAGGTACATTCTGAATGGTTACCCCTGTCTTTGATATTCACTTTAGACGTTCTACTAATTACAAATTAGAAAGGCGTACCTCAGAATGTTGCAGGTTAAATGTTATAGGTTGAAGGTCAGGCTTAATACATCCTTAAACCCTAACTTGGTTCTTTGTCCCAAGAATAATAATATCTATATAATATATATAATTATATATAGATTATAGCTCAATCTTTTACAATAATGTAAGTAAATAAGTAATACCAGTAGGAAGTTATGAAGACTCAAATGGTGCTTAAATGTTGTTGTTAGAATGAGCCTGCAGTTAATGTTAAAGTTAATGTTAATGTTAATGTTAAAGACAAATGCACTGCGGTTCCTCCCTGTTCTTTAGCTTATTGTGTAAATTAACCTCAATTTAGTTAAATATCAGTGTCTGGTCCCTTTTGTGGCATTTTCCTGAGGCAAACCAAATCACAAATCCCATTTTTATTTGACTCCCTTCAAAGAATGCTTGGCCAGGCTATCTTTGTCTAAAGTTTCTGTTTTCTTTGGGTGACAGACAAAGACATCATACACATCTAATTCAAAACATCAGCCCTCTTCAGAAGATCAGAGAAGATTATACATGAACATGCTTAGTACATATTTTAGAACATGTTTGGTTTACCCTAAAAAGCCTGGGATTAGGATAGAGTTTTTATACAGAATAAACTAAAGATAAGAATGCAATAAAGAAATTTACACAATGCCAAATCTGCTAATATCACCACTACGGAGAAAGTACATTCACTGTTACCCTGCCACTGTCCACCTTATCATATAAGGAAGAATATTTATTTTGAGTTTGATAGCTTGAGCACTGTATTACCTCAGTAATGTGGATACAAGTTTAGCTACAGTTTAATGTACTTGTTAACATTGCATTCGGATGTCAAGCCTGGATTCATAAATAAATTGGCCTTTTCAGCAAAAATCTTTTATTCAACACTCAGTCATGTCACTTGTACATTTATCTGGGAAAGGGTTTTTGAAACCAGGCCTACAAACTTTATGAAACTGCCCATATTTTTAATCTAAATACTTAAGTGGACAACACTGAAGCCTGAAAAGAATCATTCAGCCACAATGGCAGGTTATGGTGATCAAAAGAACAAAAACAGGACATAGAAGTAGTCCCTACAATCCAGCGAAGTTCACATTTATCCTGTGTTCACATGCCAAAATAGTCTGCCGGCACACCTGGACTAGCTTGAAGAGCGTGGTGATTGCTTTGTTTTGGATTAGTTGGCATCATGCGAGAAATAGCTTTGTTAACGGTTGCACACACACGAGGGAACTAACGGGAAAGAGAGGAGCGATACTGGGAATGTATTTAGAACTCAAAATGGACTTAATAGATGCACGCACAATGATCCAGGCCTGCATACATTTTATACAATGTATCTACATAACCACAAACAACATGCCTTTAGAAGTTTGAGTCTGTGGAAGCGCGGATATTCAAATGATTGTGTAGCGATTGATACAATACAGAAATGTTGGTATAAAAAATTGTTCTGGTTCAGCATTAATATATCTCATAAATTGCTCATGCAAAAAATGCAATCCGTGCATACGGGATAAGGTAGACCGCGTGCAGTTAATGACGTCTAGTCAGTCGAATCTTGTCAGTAATTTGGATTTGAGACTTCATTTTCGCAGTTTTAGCAGGCATTTCGTCGCCCCACACACAGCAAACTACCAACTAACAAGCCCAGTGCAATTTCATTAACGGGTGACACGATTTGAATAGAATCGCAAAAGTGCGTCACTCAGAAGACAAAAGCCTTTAAACCGTGTACTGCCAGAGTTACGAATACCTTAATGTGCAGCATTTGTCAAATGAGCAATTGTGCATAACAAAGTGTAGGGTTGTATAATGTATCATAAATTTGCTTGCATGTAGCGATGAAAATGTGCAATTTTAGGCCTATTAGGCCTACTGTGCTTTATTCCAAAGTGAATTATATGATGCTTTTAATGTAAAATAATCTAAATTAAGCCTTTTTAAAAGACAAGTATTCACTGTGGTTCATGTTTGTGTTGCATGCGCCAGAAAGATGCTCAAGGAGACCGAAGGACACTGCTAAAGCAGCGCATTCTGTTGTTCTATTTATTTTTCAAAGGCATGACATTTTGGAGTTATTTTGAACGTAACGTTACATAATTAAAAATATACATTTTACCATACAACTAATGACAGTGTACAGGTGACTTCAAGATAATTGAATATGTGAAAAGTTCATTTATCAGTATTCACCTACAAATTGTGAAACTTGTTTATTAAATAAATTCAATGCACACAGACTGAATTAGTTTTAAGTCTTTGGTTCTTTTAATTTTTTGATTTTGGCTCACATTTAACAAAAACTTACCAATTCACTATATCAACAAATTAGAATATGGACATGCCAATCAACTAATCAACTCAAAACACCTACAAAGATTTCCTGAGCCTTCAAAATGGTCTCTCAGTTTGGTTCACTAGGCTACACAAATCATGGGGAAGACTGCTGATCTGACAGTTGTCCAGAAGACAATCATTGACACTTCACAAGGAGGGTAAGCCACAAACAATCATTGCCAAATAAGCTGGCTGTTCACATAGTGCTGTATCCAAGCACGTTAACAGAAAGCTGAGTGGAAGGAAAAAGTGTGGAAGAAAAAGATGCACAACCAAACCGAGAGAACCGCAGCCTTATGAGAATTGTCAAGCAATCGATTCAAGAATTTGAGTTTGAACTTCACAAGGAATGGACTGAGGGGTCAAGGCATCAAGAGCCACCACAAACAGACATGTCAAGGAATTTGGCTACAGTTATCATATTCCTCTTGTTAAGCCACTCCAGAACCAAAGACAACATCAGAGGCGTCTTACCTGAGCTAAGGAGAAAAAGAACTGGACTGTTACCCAGTGGTCCAAATTCTTCTTTTCAGATTAGAGCAAGTTTTGTATTTAATTTGGAAAACAAGGTCCTAGAGTCTGGAGGAAGGGTAAAGAAGCTCATAGCCACCAGTTGCTTGAAGTCCAGGTTAAGTTTACCACGGGCTGTGATGCTTGGGGTTGCAATGTCATTGCTGGGTTGGTCCATTGTTTTTTGGAAAACCAAGTCACTGCACCGATTTAACAAGAAATGTTGGAGCCACTTCATGCTTCTTCTGCTGACCAGTTTTGAAAGATGATGATGTAATTTTCCAGGGGGGGGGGGGGCAGGATCTGGAACTGCCCACACTGCCAAAAACACCAAAAGCTGGTTAAATGACCATGGTGTTGGTGTTGGTGTGCTTGACTGGCCAGCAAACTCGCCTGACCTGAACCCAATAGAGAATATATGGGGTATTGTCAAGAGGAAAATGAGAAAAAAAGAGACCAAAAAATGCAGATGAGCTGAAAGCCACTGTCAAAGAAACCTGGGCTTCAATACCACCTCAGCAGTGCCACAAACTAATCAACTCCATGCCACGCAATTAAAGCAAAAGGAGCCCCTACCAAATATTGAGTACATGTACAGTAAATTAACATACGTTCCAGAAGGCCAACAATTCACAAAAAATGTGTTTTATTGGTCTTATGAAGTATTCTAAATTGATGAGATAGTGAATTGGTGGATTTTTGATAAATGTGAGCCAAAATCATCACAAATAAAAGAGACCAAAGACTTAAATACTTCAGTCTGTGTGCATTTAATTTATTTAATACTCTAGTTTCACAATTTGAGTTGAATTAATAAATGAACTTTTCCAAGACATTCGAATTTATTGAGATGCACCTGTATTAAGTTATTCCCTCGATGGGGGAAAAAATGCCAAGGTGAACATCATTCAGGTACTCAATAAAGTTTTATAATGCTTGTTAAATATGACTGTGCTTTACTGTGCACTTCTGCGCTGGACGGTAGTTAGCGTTCGCTGGCTATTGAGTTTATTAACCATCGCAATTATTGGAACTGACGCTACCGCTCCGTGTGAACTAGAGTGACTACTCACCTTAATGTTGTTATAAAGGCTTATTACTTAACACAAAAATGTCCTGCTTGCATTTGCCAATTAAATGGCAGAGAATGGTGACTTTAGTTTTTGTTTTTTTAAGTGGATGCATATCTGTGGTAAAATAATCCCATGCATCTCGTGGCGTATATTCCAAGCATTATGAAGGTATATTGAGGGTTTGGTGAGAAACAAACCGAAAATGGCAAGTTATTATATTTTATGAAAATCTTGCATTGCAGTGCGAGTGCGCAGCCAGCAGCTCACGCCGCGCACAAGTGCATATCCGTTTGAGATATCAATCATAAATTATAACCAGAATTTTTTTTTTTAATAAAAAACAAGGACTACATGTAAACTCGTACTAGTAGGGCTATAATTGAATAATCTTGTTGTCTCGGTTGTCCAGTCAGAATGACAGTTCTTGCGTGAACATAGGCCTGTATATACCCAAGCCAATTTATTGTTCTTTCCTTTTTGTCTTAGTGTTTAAATTTTTTATTTTGAAACAAATTAATTAATTACTTAAACAGACTTACTGGTTGAGCAGGGTAGGCTATGACAGCTGTCATATTATACCCTGCCTTGCCCAGCTGATGCAAAGAATATAATTTTTATCTACACAGAAGAAAGCCTTGTCTAGACTCTGCCCCGGTATGAGTTATTCATTAGCCTGTTTGTTTGATGATAAAAGACTAAATGTAGTTGCAATAAATGCATTAAGAATCCATATAACTGCACCAGCGGAGGACTATTATTCTGCGGTGTGATACTGCGAAGCTTACGGTTTGATCTTCGGCTGCCCAATTCCGCAAGGAAAGGGCGTTTAATCTCCCGCCCACATGTAGCAAATGAAATATTCAGCTGTCATGTTCCCCACCCAAGAAAGAAAGAGCGAAAATGTAATACTGGAAATTCTGGTTTTTGAGGTGTTTTGGAAAAAAACGAAATAAGAAAAAGGGAGCAGCCGTTTATTTTGCCGGATAATAAAAAATCCGTGTTCTTCACAATCATTCGTTTTTTTTATTTAATATTTAAAGTAGAAAAATGAGAAAACGGGTCCTTTTTCGTTTTTTTCCAAAACACAAAAAAACAGAATTCAGCTTAAATTTTCGTTTTCGTTCATGGGTGGAAAAATGAATAAACAGCTTGAATATTCGATTTCTACAAGTGGGCGGGAATTAAACGCCCCTTTCAGCTGATTGGTCAACCGAAGATCAAACCGTGCAGTATCACACAGCAGAATAATAGTCCTCCACTGCTGCAGTTGTATGGATTCTTAACGCATTTATTGCAACTACATTTAGTCTTTTTTCATCAAACAAACAGGCTAATGAATAGCTCGACACAACACATACAGGGGCAGAGTCTAGACAGGGCTTTCCTCTGTGAAGATATAAATTATATTCTTTGCATCATGGCAGGGTATGATATGACAGCTGCCATAGCCTACCCTGCTCAACCAGTAAGTCTGTTTAAGTAATTAATTAATTCGTTTCAAAATAAATATTTTAAACACTAAGACAAAAAGGAAAGAATAATAAATTGGCTTGGGTATATATAGGCCTATAATGTTCACGCAAGAACTGCCATTCTGACTGACAACCGGAGAACAACAGATATTAAATAGCCTACTGTTAGAGTTATATCATGTAGTATTGTGTAAAATTGATTATAATTGATATCTCAAAAGGAAATGCACTTGTGCGCAGCGTGAGCTTTAGATTTTCATAAAATATAATAACTTGAAATTTCAGTTTGTTTCTCACCAAACCATCAGTATACATTCAGAATGCTTGGAATATACACCACAAGATGCGTATGATTATTTTACGACAGATATGCATCCGCTTAAAAAAAAAATTCACCATTCTCTGCCATTAAATTGGCAAGTGCGAGCAGGACAATTTTGTGTTATTAAGTAATAAGCCTTTAGAACAACATTAAGGTGAGTAGTCACTCTAGTTCACACAGTTCCAATAAATTGCGATCGGTTAAATAAACTCATAAGCAGACAGACGCGACTACAGTTAAGCGCAGACCAGTATTGAAGTGCACAGAAAATAAGCAGCAGTCATATTTAAAGCAGTTTACATTAATATTGAGTACTGACTGATGTTCACTTGGATCATTTTCCCCATCGAGGGGAAATAACTTAAATACTCTGTCATTTATAGTCGTATGTTAAAATGTATATTTTTAATTGTGTAACGTTACGTTAAAAATAACTACAAAATGTCATGCCTTAAATAAAAATATAAAGAGAACAACAGAATGCGCTGCATTAGAGCGTCTCGGTCTCATTGAGAATCTTTCCAGTGCATGCCACAAACATGAACCACAGGGAATACTCTCTTTTAAAAGGCTTCATATAAGCGTTAAATGCATATAAGTCACTTTGGAATAAATCACAGTAGGCCTATGTATCATGATAAAATAAAAGCGACTTTACAGTCTGGAAATATTTTAGGCTATAGCAAATTATTTCTTGGTCCCCTTATCACTTTAAGAACTGCTGGTCTACAAAGAAGAAAGCCCTGGCTAGACTCTGCCCAGGTATGAGTTGTCCAGCTATTCATTAGCCTGTTTGATGAAAAAAGATGAAATGTAGTTGCAATAAATGGGTTATTAATCCGTACAACTGCGGCAGCAGAGGACTATTATTCTGCTGCGTGTGAGTACTGCACACGTTTGAAGAACTGTGGTTTGATCTTCGGCTGACCAATCAGCAGGAAGGGGCGTTTAATTCCCGCCCACATATAGAAATCGAATATTCAAGCTGTTTAATTATTTTTCCACCTAAGAACGAAAAACGAAAATTTAAGCTCAATTCTAATTGTTCGTGTTTCGGAAAAAAAACGAAAATACAAAAAAGGAGCCGTTTTCTCATTTTTTTTACTTTCAATATTAAATCAAAAAAATGAATGATCGAATGATACACGGATTAACAAAGTCTAACTGGTTAGCAATGCATTGCACGATGGTGATGCTGATTGTGGAGTTGTTTAATTATCTTCTGCTGAGATCTTGAGAGATTTAATGTGTTTTATTTTCAGTTGATTTCATCTTTGGCTGTGGCTGAAGTCAGTTGTAGTTCTTGTATTGCTCTTTTCTTCAGTGATTCTGCTTGTTAACAGCAGCTGTTCATCACTAATGCTCAATCAGCACTTAATTAATCACAGAATTATCTCATTAACTTTAACACTGCTTCAGTGTTACTTTTTTAGAGTGGGACCATATATGCTCCGAGCAGTGTTAATTTAACACTCGGGAATTTACTGTGTAGGCCTAATAAATAATAGTCTGTTGCATTCAAATAGCCAACATTGTGAATATGGAAACATTTGGATTCGTGCCAAATGAGAGGGTAAGAGAGGATTATAGGGCCAAACAATTAAAAAAACATCTCCAGAGTAAAGTCATTAGCCTATAATGCGAGATTAAACATATTAAATATCCAGAAAAATTTTGAAATAAAATATTGAGAATAAAAATAATAAAATTTTGAGAATAAAGTCGTTCATCAGCATAGTCAACTTCATCTTTGCAGACACTGAATCAGAAAACAGTTTAGTAATAAGTAGCCTATATAAAATATGTTCTAGCTATTTATGCAATGCGCTTGAGCACGGAATAGGCTATAGCCTAAAAAACTTGTTTAGTATAGTTTAGTTTAAGTTAATTTAATAGTTTAAAAATAAACGTGCGATTACTAATGGCTTAAATTAGCGACTATAATAGCCCTTTTAATAATAATAATAATAATAATACTACAAGGAAGGAATAACTGACAACATGACGTTGAATTACAGAAAGAAAGAAAAAACCCAAGGTACCGTCATGAAGTTCTTGTTTGGCAAAATTAATATAAGCTATTCTGTGTCTTAAGACAAGTTAAGTTAGAAGAAGTTCAACAAAACATCTTTATTATATTTCTACGGTAGAGGAGAATAGCCAAACCAAAAAGAAACAAAGAAAACACAATGTAAAATTCATAAAACCGTACCCAATGGAATGCGCACATGTGACTGGGGCTAGTGCATCTAGTGGTCGCTGATGTTCTGTGTCTCAGCTGCGCGTGGATCGCGAGCTGTGGGTGTGTGGATTGGGCAAGGCTAAAAGAGCAGAACGAAAGTCTCAAAATTCAAAGAATCAAATAGAATCGGACTCAGAAGAGACGTTGAAGTGAATGCACGAGTGTCGCCTGATGCACAAATGCACAGTTTAACGCGACAGCACAAATTAGATAACATGTAATACAAACCATAATCATGTGTATTCACAATAGGTCTATAGTGACAAAATGCGGCACTTAATTAATTCTTAACTCTGCAGACACCGGGTGAAAGGCATTTGTTTCAGTGTAGTGACGCACATTTGCGAATTTTTCGAATCGTGTACACGTTAATGAATTGCACTGTGCCTTGTTCGTTGGTAGTTGTGTGTGAGCGTCGTGAAATGCTGTAATCTGCGAAAATTTAGTCTCAAAATCCAAATGAACTGAACAAGATTGACTCGAACTAGACGTCAATTAATGCACTTGTGTCACCTGATCCACATATGCACAGATTTTGCATGAGCAATTTATGATATATTAATACAGAACATTTTTATACACAAACATGTCTGCATTTGTTCAAATCGCTGCACAATCATTCAATCCCGAATTCCACAGACACAAATCGAAAGGCATTTGTTTGTGGTTAGTAAGATACATGTATAAAATGTATGCAGTGCATGAATAATTGTGAGTGCGTCTATTAATCATTTTGAGTCTAATATCATCCCATAGAGCGAGGAGACACGGAGTGAAGTCACTCCAAAAAAGGGGAAGTTGTGGCCTAATGGTTAGAGAGTCGGACTCGTAACCCAAAGGTTGTGGGTTCGAATCTTGTACAGGCAGGGGGGGGGGGGGGGGCAAAAAAATGTTTGGGGTTAGGGGGTGGGTGTGGTGAAGGTACAGCAATCGCTTCCACCTTTCAATCCTTGAGCAAGGCAGACGAACCCAACGACTGCCCCCCCGGGCGCGCAGAAGAAAAAAATGGATGCCCACTGCTCCAGGTGTGTGATCACGGTGTGTGTGGGTTGTGTGTGTGCATTTGGATGGGATAAATGCAGAGCACTAATTCTGAGTATGGGTCACCATACTTGGCCACATGTCACTTCACTTTCACATTCATTTTCACTTTCAAAAGGGTTTGTTAAACAAAGGCTGGGGATCACAGGACTCGACACATCAGGATGACGTTAAAGGACAAGAACTAGAACACACATTAAATACACAGGAACTGATGAGGGTAAGACAAGGGACACCTGGAACTAATAAGACAATCAACATAGCAAACGCCTGGGAACAATGAATTCAAAACACAAGACAGAGAAACTGGAAGACGGAGCACATAGGGAGCAAAGGCACACACAAAACCTGGCCCAGAGCCTGACATTACTCCCCCCTCCCAGAAGGCGTGTCCTCACGCCACCAAAACATCCAATGGGGAGGGGGGGTGGATGCTCTGGAGACCTCTAGGAGTAGGGTTACCAGACGGGAGGCCTCCAGAGCAGGGCACCATGGTGGAGCCAAGGTGGAAGAGGGACCACAGGAGGACATGGCGGAGAAGGGAACACAGGAGGCCATGGCAGGGTAGGGAACACAGGAGGCCATGGTGGTGCAGGCAGTTCAGGAGGTCATGGCGGAGCAGCTACGAGGCATCGACTTCCGGCGCGGCCTTTAGCCCCGCATCCGGCCTCTACTACCCCCCAAAAAAATACATGGGGACGTTTTACAGGTTCCGATGGACACTCTGGCCAAGGACCGGGGACTGAGCCCTCCCTGGCTTAACCGGGGAGCGGGAGCCTGCCTGGGCAGACCTGGGGAGCGGGCGCCCTTCCTGGGCTTAACTCGGGTCAGGAGCCTTCCGTGGGCTATTCTCTGGATCAGGAGCCCTGCGTGGGCTATACTCTGGATCAGGAGCCCTTCTGGCTTGAACTGGGGCATCAGGCAGACCTTCCTGGCTGAAATCGGATCGGAGCCTCGTGGGGCTATATGCGGGAAACAGGAGAACTGAACGAACTTGGGGCCTCACATCGACACCTTCTCCTCACCCCTAGCATCCTCTTCTGGATCGGGGAGAACAGGCGTGGTCTGGGTCCACACTGGAGCGAACTCTGGGGCCTGGGCCAACACTGGAGCGAGCTATGGTGCTGAAGCCGACACCCTCATCCTTACCCCTATTCTCCTTTCTGGATCGGGGGGAAAAGGCGTGTTCTGGAGCCAACACGGGAGCGAGCTTCTGGGGTTGAAGATGACAACCCCCTCCTCACCCTAGGTATCGATGTATTCGTGGGACAGGGGAGGATGAAAAAAGGCCACTTCTGGAGGGGTCAGCAAACTGCAGTGTTGAAGTCTGCCTTGCCACATTAATGTCCAGTGGCTGGCATAGCGATGGCCAGCGGCTGGGAGATAGGCCCCGGCTGACAGCGGCCTCCCATCGGCCTGGTCAGCGGGATGATGTAGATAGCCCGGCGGCAGGCTTATTGGACATGGGAAACCGCGGAGGGTATTGCCACAGTAAGGACCGTGGCTTGCCATATACGTGGCCAGTGGGCTGGAGATAGCCCCGGCTGACAGGCCTGCCATCGGCCAGGTCAGCGGGCTGGAGATAGCCCCGGCTGGCGGGCTTGACATGACTAGGGGTGAGTTAGAGCGTCTGGCGGGCTTGTCTTTGGCGAGGCCAGCGGGCTCGAGAAAGCCCCGGCTGGCGCTTGACAACGGCGCGGCCGGCACGCTTCACAGAACGGCAGTCTTCATACCGCGGAGACAAAAAGGGGAGAAAAGGAAAACCAAAAGACTGTTCAAAAAACGAAAACAAAACAAGGGTGAAGGAGCGCTGCTTACTGTTTTGGTCAGTCGTTCTGTCACGGTGCACACACAAGAGGAACACGGGAACGAAGGAGTGAGGAGACACGGAGTAAAGTCACTCAAAATGGTTTATTAAACAAAGGCTGGGGATCACAGGACAGGACACATCAGGATGACAGGATGACAGAATGACGTTTAACGACTGACAAAGGACAAGAACTAGAACACACTTTAAATACACAGGAACCGATGAGGGGAAGACAAGGGACACCTGGAACTAATAAGACAATCAACATAGGAAACAACTGGGAACAATGAATTCAAAACACGAGACAGAGAAACTGGAAGACGGAGCACATAGGGAGCAAAGGCACATACAAAACCTGGCCCAGAGCCTGACAGCATTGGTTCTCCTATAATAATCATTGAAGAGGAACTTAAATATTTGACTGTGCATCTCACAAGACTAGTGTATGGCTTCAGAAGACTTAAGACCAGATTTACTAACAGCTTGCGCCAGCATAAAAACCCCCTTTGGCGTTAAAAAACTACTGTCAGGATTTACTAAAGACGCATAGTGAAAAATAAGCACTGAAAAGGCGTGGACACATTCATTTTTCCAGCTGACCTTATTGCATATTTTAAATTTTTACTACTGTTTACTATTGTCCTCTTTTTACAGCTGCTTTACAGAAGAATTGCTTTGACAATCTGTATTGTATAAAGCCCTATACAAATAAAGGTAAATTGACTTGACATATGCATTTGTAGGAGTTTCCCTTTCAGATGCTAAATTTATGGGAGGAGAGGATTTAAATGACGCAACATGATTTACTAAGGTTTGCGCTAGTCACTTTACTGGAATTTGTGCCATTATTTACGGCCCAAAAAAAGCATGTTTTAACTAATTTGCGCCTGTGTTGTTAGTAGATGACACGCACCTTATTATCATCGGCTCTGCTTGTTTGTGCTTCTCTTTGTGGATTGTGATGGTCATTATGTAAATGATTCGGCTGTGTCTGTGTTCTTTATTTCACGTTTTATCAGTAGATCACTCACAGAACTTTCCACTCCCATCGGCGCTTCAATGTAATTGCTCGGTCATGCTAATTTGCGTTTTAGTAAATCTGGCACTTGGACTTTTAGGCCATTTTGGAGCTTGACAGACATTCTAACTTGATACTTTTAAATCTTACCTTAAAACTAATTCTTTAGGTTTGCTTTTAGTTAATTTTTTTTTCTTAATGCTTGTATTGTTAAAGTTGTTTTTAATATAAAGCATTTTGAGAAGCTTCTTTTAAAGGCGCTTAAATAAAATTTATTTATTTTTCTCTACTACAGAAAATAGCAAAAACTTGCAAGTTTGCAATGATGTGTGTTGGTAAATAATGAGAGAATGTATGGTTGAAGTCTTTCTTTAACGATTCATATCTTCGTAACACAATCCAGCTCTGTATTTGTAACCAATTGGTTTTCGACCAGTTGCTCAAAGAGTCATCTGACTCACTCACTCGTGTGAAATGCCGGGTGATTTCTCCTGACAAGATGCCAAAACGGTTTCCACAGATCTTACCAGTGGGTTGATCAGAGCCAGCTGAAATCACAGCTATAAATTAGCAGTGAGTGTAAAGCAGAATGGCAATTGGCTGCATATGGCTTCAGTTAAATGCTTATAGTTCCCGCTGCCTCTCGGATTTATCAGCATTATAGCTACATGTCATGCCCTCCAGTGCCTCCCAGTCTCTTAAAAAAATGCTAAAAGCAATTCACCTCCTGAAGATGATTTATGGTGACGCACTGTAACTATGAGGATTTGTATATTTTTCCTATTATGTCTGTGTATGCAGACCACCGCGGGGGAGAAACATAAACCTCAAGATACAAACCTTTTGTTTGGACTCCGAGAGCTTGGAGTGATTGCTTTAAGCCATGTGGGGAAAAATCACACTCTTTAGAATAATGGCGGCTCTAGAGATGCAGGCATCACCAGGTGATGTTCAAATAAGGGCTTAGAAACAGCGCTGTGACCTCCCACTGAAGTGAAAGCTGGAGAGGTTTGTTTTAGCATCCTACACAAATAGATGCTGACCAAGACAAAAGGCTGCCATTAGGGGGTTTAAGGAACAGTGCTGGAGACTGTTGATAGAGTTTTGTCATAAAAATCTGCACTGTTAGATATTTCAGATGATCCACAGACTAAATCTGGTCAAAACTGTGTATATTCAGGCAAAGAACTTGAGGTGGAATGTTAAGTCTTGGCTTTAAAGAAGTATTATGGGTTAAATACTTAAGCTTTATCAACAATGTCTGTGACAGGCTGTTGATTGGCACAGAAAATCATTTTGAAAAATGTGTGTACAGTCATACATGTACAGTGGAAGTCTAGGAGGCAAGTGTAAAGTGCCACGAACAAATGTTTAATATATGCACAATATTTTGACAGTATGGCCATGATTTGGGATCATTTGGAGTATTACCATCTCCTCTATGCAAGTCTGTGAATGCAAACGGCTCTAGCTTCACGAGCGCAGCTGGTGTCAGACCGCAATTCATAACGTGGTGCAACATAAACACATGGTTTAATGGCACAAACATTTGAAGGAATCTCTGTCTCCCTCTTGAGTATGGACGTTTATCACCTGAACAGAGACTGATTCCTTGTATTTGCATGCTTGTGTATGTATGACGTGTTAGAATGTAGACCACCATTGGCCACTGAAATTATGTCGGTAACACATAACCAGAGGCTGATCCACCAACTCAAATATCAAACATTTTCCTAAATGATTCATGTAAATGTATTAAAAAACAGAAGCTTCACATTTCTGCTTTTAAAATTTGTGGTATCATCCGAAGAGACCTATTAGGAATAAGTTGTACTTCCTGTAATGTTGTTGGGCTTGGTTTAAGGTAACAAAGGGACAGGTTTTACTTAAGAAAAATATAGACAACTGAACTAATGTCGGTTTTCTTCAAACATACAGACCCTCAACATCCATTCATCAAGAGAAATGAGAATGGCATGGAGGCACTCTTCATAACGGATTCTCAAACACACATTGAAGTGCCATGCCTGGTTTCAGATCCTGACCTGAAGGTCACTCTCTTTTTGGTAAGTCCTCCAACACACTTCCAACAGCAGCTCACCTGATCTCTCTGTTTCTGCCAAATAAATTAGGGGACTTATTTGTTTTTGTATTATTTTAGAGATCAAACCCAGGATAATTCGTGTTACTGTATATGCAGCATAAGTGTAACTTTAGCCCTTAGCTGACTCAAGTGACAAAGCTTCTCAAGCTAAAGGAAATGAAAACAGTAATTTAAATAAACATTGATTTTTTCCCCCAGAATTTTAGCAACTTGGTTATTCTCCAGGTAATTATAGTTCACTGGGCAAAGTCTGTAGTGTTGAAATGGGGCAGAAAGCTCTGGGTCCGTTTATATTTTGTTGAAATGAACTGCTGTAACTGATTTCAGCCTTGTACTAACTTCCACCAGTTTGTTAGCATTAACCATACACCCTCTCTCCATATCAGCCAGTCCAATGTCAGCAATTCCAGATATGAAAAAATGTATGATAGACAGCACACCTGACTTGTTTGTTTTCTGAGTGGCTAAAAAGTGTTGGCCTAATGCCCCCCAAAAAATGTTGTATAATATTTCAGTATTCCATAATAATAATAAACCTACATTTAGAAGCAAACTTCAGAGTGTTTGACAGTTTTTTTTAGACTATGACGCCATTATGCTTTTTGAAAATAGTTTTAAAGTTTCCTTGCAGGTGGGATCTAGAAAAATACAAATGTTTGAACAAGTCATTGAGTGATGTGAAGGCAGTAAGAGGAATGCATTTCAGGACTTTCGATTTTTCATCCAAACCAGACAGATAGAATATTTGATCTGTGTATCCCTCGTTAACACCACTAGGACAAGTAGTAAATATGAAAAAAAGTGTTTATATAGGACTGTGACGGTGGTCATGAACAAACAGTGTGTATAGAAAAGAATCAGACCCCCCCCCCTTTAACATAATCACATTTTGTTGCTTTGCAGCTGAAATCAAGATTAGCACAACTGTATTTACTCAGTGCAACTTATAACATCCCAGTGAAAGATATAACACCAACATGCCATAAAAAAAATAATAATTAAAAAACAGAATCACTGAGTTGGAAAAGGGATCACCCCCTTGTGTCAGTATTTTATTGAACCACCTTTAACTTACAGCCTGATGTCTGGGGGGATATGAGCATCTAGACATGTGCAATCTACACTTTGCAATATTGCCCACTTTTTTCTTGAGAAAACTGCTCAAGTTCAGGTAAACTGCGTCTCAGTTGCTGTTGCTGTTGGGTCACTTGTCAGGTTGGAAGTAAAAACTTCTGCCCATTGGACAAGCTTTCTGACAGAGGGCATGCAGGTTTCTCAAGACTTGAGATGGTATTTGCCCACCACCATTTTCCTTGCATCTTCTATAATCTGTAGAATTTTAAATCTGCCGCCGCGTGAGGATGTGGCCTGTTTATGAGGAGTGACTTTGTTCCTCGCAACCCTCCATAACAAGGCCTCATTGGTGGAGAATTTGTGATAATTGTGTCCGCCATGCCACAAATGGAACACACTCTGGTCATAAAGATTCCGGCAAGCTGCTTTCAGAGTTGCTGTAGGCCTTTGGTTGCCCTCTCTGATCAGTTCCTCGGCTCTTGGCTTCCATTTTGGCACGAGCGGGACGTTATGATCTAGGGAGTGTCTGAGGTTTACTAATTACCTTCCACTATTAATGAAATAACTTTCACTGTGCTTATAGGCATGGATGAAGCCTAAGCCTTGGCCCAGCCCGTTAATTGTTTGCTTCAGTTGCATACCCCCCAAAAAAAGGACTGAAAGGATGCCAGGAAAGCTCTTTCATGCTGAGCAATCAAAAAGACCAAGTGATCACAGTGACAAGGCAAGTGGCTTGGTGCCATTGAGAAGGTGATTAGCTACACATGATTGAGTTTACAAGTTATTTTTAGGAGGGGGTTATCCTTTTTCCAACTCACAGTGATTCTGTTTTTTTTATTAGTGTTATTATTTTTTTCTGAAAGGGTGGTGTTATATCTTGCACTTGCTTGTTATAAGTTGCTGGCGGAGTAAATACAGCTGGACTTAAAACAAATAATTGTGTCCTCTCATTTTAGCTTCCGACATACAACAAAAATGTGTATGATAGTTTAAAGATGTGATTAGAAGTGTCATAATTGATACTATGGTAGCCTGTTTCCGCCACTGAATAAAAAATTAAAGAAAAGTATTTGCGACTTTTTATCTCACAGTTCTGACTTTTTTTTTCAGGAAAAATGTCGGGGGAAATATACAACTCAGCCAATGTGGCGAGGTAAAAAGTCTCCATAATGTGAAGAACATATAAAGTTCGCATTTCTAGAAATCAAGTCAGAACTGCTAGAAAACTCACAATTCTGAACCTTTTTCAAGCATTGTGAGATATAAATCTGAGGAACATGCATCAGTCTTTTTTCGCCCCTCCAAAATGAAAGGTAACTCACATGCAAAGTTTATAGCTCCACCAATCTGCCTGTATAGACTCGCCCAGTGCGAGTTTAATCTCGACAATTCTGACTTTATAGCTGCAATGGTGGTGGATAATCACGCAATATGTGCAAAAAAAGTCCGAATTGTGAGATGAAAAAGTCACAACTACCTTTTTTCAATTTTTTATTCAGTGGCGGAAACGGGCTTGCATAGATAACCATGATAGCCATCATAACCATGAATTTTATTGCATGGAAAAAAGCAGCTTTAACATTTCGTTCAATAGGGAGTTTTGAGTGGCATTGGGGTGGAAAGACAACAGAATTTTCAATTTAAAGGGGACATCGGATAAAATTTTCACTTTTTTTTGTTTGTTTTTTTGAGTTTAGCTAGGTTTCTAGCATGTCTGCCAGCTCATAAAATCTGAAAAGAAAACATGTAGCACAGTTGTATGCGCTGGTAATTGCAGCTGGTATTAGGTAGATGGCTAGCTATTTGAATAACACCACCTCAGGCCCAGAGCGGAGTCCAAGGCAGCAAGCGATGGGTGGGATGAGCAGTAACTCATTATCATTTAAAGAGACGTTGCACGACAATTGAGGAATTTTAACCAAAGTATGTTACAGACATTTCATGAAGACCCTAAAGAACTTCAAACTTTCAAATGATGTGTGAATTGAATGTATTGTTGTTCATACAGTTAGAGCAGGCTCCATTGCTTCTAGAAGGCAATGAGATCACCTGGAATAATAAAAGGGGCTGGTCGGTTCCCAGACACATCTTTGAGAACAGTTCCATCCTCTTCGGCTTCTTCTGCTCCACCTTAGTCCACAACAACGAGCACAGATCATCTATATATATTCTGCAGGCCATAGGTAAGTATTCATTTGAATAGCTGCCCTTCATATCATAACTGTCTAGCATTACGTTAGCATGAAATCTTTAGATTTTTTTGACACAAATTCCTGTTCTTGAGAATCTTTCTTCAAAAAGCAATAACTTGCCTGAGGACTGTGCAGGCTATTGGTTAATGCTACCCGGTAGACACATACTGTACTGTTTTAGGCGTTAATGCATTCTTTCTAAAATCTTGGCTTTTTAACACAGTGATTTAATAGTTAACATTATTAATGGTTATGGCTATAATAGCAAATAAAATATCAAGATGTTATTGAATAAGTTGAATTCTCTGTTTTGCAAAATACATTGAAAAAAATGGGTGATATTGCCAAGAGGGATCATTTATATTTTAGATTTAAACCATTTGGCAGACACTTATGTGCAGAACGACATGAACAACAAACATCCATCTATCAAACAATCAGTGTCAACAATCACATTCCAGTTTCCATCTTTTGATTTAAAGGTTGTGGTTAGGGGTGGGAACAGCTTTCTCAACCAGCCCTGCCCGTTGCAGTAGGTTTACGGCTGATTGGTTAATAGGAATGTTGTTTCAGAACCAACAAAGTTTGTTGATCTAGAAACATGTTTTCCTTGGTTAAACGTCATGTAGGTTATTGTGTTAGTCGCTAAATTGATTGAAGTATAATTTGATGATTTAATGAGTAAAATTATCTATGATGTAGACTTTACATTTCATATCATACTGAAAGCAAGATTTGTCCAGATAGTAGATTTTCTTTCCATATGCTGGTTCTGGAGTTGGTGGTGATCTTCTCCCATCCTGTTGAGGGACCTCTCAGAAATACTTTATCATTGCACTGCTAAATGAGGTCATCATCCTTCTTTTTTAATCTAAAGTGAGGGTCATACAAAACATTCGCCAAGATCAATAGCCTTTTTACTCAAGAGGGGAAAATGAAAACTTTGCTTCACTTACGTGGTGCTGTAGAGCCAGCAGAGCGTTACCGTCCATACCAGCTGACCTCCTGAATAAATATTGCATTAGCATATCTAATAAAATTCACCCAATGGCCTTTGGTGCTTCACTGCGTATTTGGAGCCTGTTTATTAAAGGTATACAAAATTACCAACAAACTCACAAGTCTGTAGGGTATTAGATTTAAGAGGTTATTACTACTGACTGATCACACACACACACACACACACACACACACACACACACACAGAAAGGGCCACAGTAAAGAAGACCTTTCATTGAAACACGTCATTCAATGCAAGATCCTGTAATTTTACAATATTTTAACATTTGCTGAGAAAGTGTGATTAGTAGTGGTGTTTACTAAGGAAGACACTTGTAAAAGCAATACATAACTCGTTCCGCATTGTTTGTGGTTCTTACCTCAAATAATGTGGGTCAAATTATTATTTTAAATAGTAAGACTGGCATTTTCACATAGAAGATTATAAAACTGCCACAAAAAAAACAAACATCAGCAACACTTTATTTCACAGTGTTCTGGTTACTACAGTAATAACAGTAAAGTACAATGCATAATTACAAGCAACTAACCCTAAACCAAACCTTAACCCTAACCCTATAAGTGCATGCTGTTAATTAATATTACTCAGTATTTATTTGTGTAATTACACTTCAACAAGGATATAATAAAATATAGTCTAACCCAAAAATCTCACTTAAGCGGTACTGTATATCGGTACATTAAAAACCGGCCAGTGCATCTAGCAACCACATAGCAGCGCCCTGGCAACCACCCACAACACACTAGTATCATTGTAGAGACTGCAATGCTACACATACTACATCCATGGATCCAAGAACTTGAAAAGTGCTGACAAGTCCATGTTTGCAACACCCAACAGGACTGAAGTTTTACAAGCTCAAGCTGTTTCCTGAGGACTCGCCCGTGGAGCTCATGCAGGGGGAGGGTCTGGAGCTCAACTGCACAGCGCTGGTCGAGTTCAAAACTGGTGTGGAATTCCAATGGGACTACCCAGGCCAGAAGGTAATTACCAGGCCACACTGCATATTACAGTTATCAGTATAATCAACTTTTTCTGATTGAACTACGAGAAAGAACATGACCTGTCCAATTCAGAATAAATGACCTTTACCTAATTAATTTGTGATGGTATTGGGCTGTGATCAAAAATGCATCGACTTTGCTGTGATTGTGTTCTATAGTAATTCTATCTGCGTTCTATCTGCTAATATAAGCAAACTTTCATATTCATTATTCTCCCACACTCATGTGTTTATCTGCTCATCTATCCAGTTATTATTTTCACTCTCAGTCTCAGTAGTCCAGGATTTCATTTCTGCATCAGCCTGTAGGTTAGTTCCTGCATCTCTTTTTTTTTTTTTTTTTATTTTGGCGTGTACTGGAGTCCAGGCAATCATAGGTTGGGTCCATTTGCCTAAAAAAGTATATTTTGCATAAAGAAAATAAAGACTATTTTTAATTCTGGTTTTATTTTTTTAATCTTTTTTTATTTATGTTCTTTTTTTATTTATGTATGTATTTGTTTGTTTGTAAATTTTTTTGCATTGTGTATAAGTACTTCTTTAGAATTGTCTAAATAATGCATTAAAAATAAAATGTTAAGTCGGCACAAATATTGGCACAATGCAAAAAACTTTAAATGTTAGAAAAAAGGGGCTCCAATTTCTTGTAATTTTATATATTCCTATCTCAAGTATTAAATAGATTTATACTAAGTTTCTTATATTTTGCGAGCCTCACTTGCCAGTAGAACTCCAATGATCTCGTGACTGTGGTATAGTCGTTCTAGTGACCTTTCAAAATGAGGGAAAAGCTAGTTATGTGGTAGTATATAGTATTTTAAATGGTGATGTTGCAAATAGCAAGTGTACACAAAAGGCATACCACTAATCAGATTTTTTTGCACTGTGCGGACAGGAGAACAGGCTGGCAAGTTTTAAATCTGTGCGTAACATCCTGGACAAAGCCACGGAAGTCTCTAGTATCCTCACAATCAGAAGTGTTCATGTGGATGATAGCGGTTACTACACCTGCTCTGCCAGTAGTGTGGAGGTGAAACGAGAGCTTACTACTGTAGTCTTAGTTCACGGTAGGTAACAAAATAACTACTCCTGTACTACTATAAATTTAAATATTATAATACTATTTCAATCATGTCAACTCTCTGAAGATTTTAGCATGGTAATGGTATGACAATGTTAATGTATTTGGTCTACACTGCCGCAGAAACATAGATTAATACGCACTGCTGCCTGATGCTGAATTGTTGTGCGTGGTTATTGCTTGTAGTTGTAGAGATATTGCTGCTGTTGCTGCGCAGGAAAGTACGGGCACTTGTACTGCCAATCAACGGCGGAATACGGTGCATGAGTATTTAAGACATATGCTACTGCACAAAATAGCAATAAAAATAACCCCGTAGCAGATTGATCCTATACAGGTGGCGCTGGCGGAAGGTGGGGGTTTCGAGAACTCTGAAAGACCCGCTGCAGGAATCAATAGTGATGCTAGGCCAGCCAGTATAAATGCAGGCAGTAAGCTATTGGCTTGCTGATATGCGCATTACAACAGACTTGTGCCAAGTCGTTAACTGCTGAATATAATCAGTTTACGTTAACACACCGTCAGAATGCGCCATCTAGAGTTTCATGACTGAATTATACATTTAAACACAAACCGTAAAGTGACTGCTGCTAATGGAACAGCTCTTCTTCCATAATTCCACAGAGAAACCTTATATCAGCTGGACTTCAGGCATGGATCAGTTATAGAGGCAAAAAGCAAGGAACAAAAATCTGTTGGCTGCCCTGGTGAAAGTGTCAGAGTAACCTACACAGAAAACACAATGGTATAAAAACAAAAGTCAAGTACATGTCCAACATACATGAGCAACTTGTGAACCCTGTGTTTGCCATATAATCTGAATGTATTTTTTATATCATGTAATCGGTCATCAAATTACATCACCTTGCTCCACTTCTGAAACAGCTTTGGCTGACCACAAGAGCCCTTCACAAGTTAAAGAGTTTTTTTTAACATTCCGACAATAAATCCTTAAAGGATAAAATCAAGTGCCATCCTATATTTTTCTTCATGTTGAATCTCCTGTTTTGGAAACAAAATGTCATGGACACATTTCATCTTTAAAAATATTCATGAATGTGCGTATATTAAACCAGGCAGTATTATGTTGTAAATGATCTATATGTGTGCAGGTATAAGAATGGCAAACTGGTCACCAGACGGACAGAGTTCAGCCGGTTTAGGGTCCAGCAGCATGCTTTGGAGATCAGGGAGGTGTGTAAGCAGGATGCTGGAGAATACACTCTGGTCCTGAAAAACACACGTGCAGCTCTGGAGAAAAGACTAAACTTTACTCTCATAGTCAATGGTAACTCTTTCAATGATGCTTATATGAAATATCTGCAGTTTTGTATTAGGTTGATCCATTATCAAATAGAAATCAGGGTTGCTGTACCTTGGTGGTTAAAAATCTAAGCTGCAAACTGAAAGATTATAGGTGTAGTATAATGATGATTCATCAAGTGAATGAAGATAAAAAATAACGCTTGAAAAACCTTCTTGGATATGCATTTTTCTTTTCCTGCACTACCATAAGGATGGTAGGTGAAAGCTAAAAAGCATGGACTAAAATTTTAAGACATCATGGCTGTGGTCGTTTTATAGATACACTACCGGTCAAAGGTTTGGAATCATTAACATGATTCCACAGGTTTTAGAAAGAAAGTCTCGTTGATACAAAATACAGTAAAAATGGTGATAATGCAAATTAATATAGCAATTTAAAAGAACTGTTTAGTTCTGATAGTTAGTAGTTCATGTTAGCTCAGGTACATTACATAATAGTAACAATTACAGATTTTAATAATGTATTAGTAAATTAAAAGCGTACAGTAAATGTTGAAATTAACGTGAACTATGATTAATAACTGCTTAATTAGTAAGTTTTTATTGCTGGTTCATGTTAAATAATTTAATTCACTAATGTTGACAAATGGAAACTTATTCTAAAGTCTTATAGTGATATTTGTCTTACATTTCTTGATTTGCATGGTTAGTTCCTCCTCAGATCCATGAGAAGGAGGCAGCAACACCTACTAACCCCTACAAGAGGAGCAGTCGACAGATGCTCACCTGCACTGCCACCGGGACCCCTCCAGCCACCATCACCTGGCAGATGAGGCCGTGGAGCCCCTGCGGTCTCAACAGCACACGCAGAACCCTGTAAGAAACCACTGGATCGACACGCCACATCTGACACGTTTTCTGAATCATGCTAAAAATCTCTGCCTGTCAAGAATTCATGTCGTAGGGCTGAGAATTTACATTTGTATTTATGCTTTTAGCAGGTGCTTTCATCCAAAGTGACTGTTGAGAGGTTAAGAGGTGCTCCAAACATCTCAGGTCTCAGGATGTTGCCACTCTGAAGGGATTGCGCTCCCAGTGTCAACACTGGATCAATGGGAGTATAAGTTGATCTGGCGAAGCTGTCGAAATCACTATCGAATGTTGAACGCCAGCGCTTGCGGTTCACGTTGAGTTCAGAGTGGATAGTTTTTGTTCCTTTTGGCGATGTGCCCACAGTCTCTTACTGGTCAGAGACGCTCTTTCCCGTGTTTTCAGAAACCTTGTTTATTTTTGCTGCAGTAAAGGCTGAGCGGGCGGCGTGGTGGCAGCTTTTTTTCCTTGTTGACTGGAGATAAGGCAGCAGGGGAAGGTGGGGAGGTTAGGAGAGCATTAGGGATATTTATAGTGTTCAGCTTGGAGAGAGCACAGTGTGAAGGACAGAGGCCTGTCGTCTAAACAACAGGAAACACAGAGACAGAGGCATTTAAGCATCCTCTGGCCCTGAAAGAGGACGCCTTGGATCTTCTCTGTGGTTTGAGTCGCTTCTAGAGTCTGGGTCGGAGGGATTGCGCTACGGGCAGCAGCTGAATCATTCAGACAGGTCCAGAGAGAGCCGGAGGCGAACCGCAATTCCCATCTCACAGCTGAGGCCTAGAGTCCTTGATCACACTCAGACCAGCACTCAGAGTGCATTATATATTTATCAGCAGTTATTATTTCTTGATATCAGGCTGTGAGTTCCACTCTGAGGGTGTAGATATTAGCACCATTCCAAAACCAAGTGAGCCTATACAGTCTTTAAAGCAATATATGGCTAATTCACAGCTGGCATGGTGGGATTTTAATAAAAGTTGGCTATGCAGTTGGCTATGCAATCTATGCCCTAAGCAGTTTTTTCTTTTTTTGGTGCTACATGACTCAAGCCAACTTTGCGTGAGTGGAAAGTTATCGTGCTTGGTGTTAAAAGGTAGGTTCGCAAATTTACAGTATGTGTAAATAACCGTTCTAATTCTATGAGAATAGCAAAGTCCACACCACAACTATAACCTTAATGACACTGAAGAATATTGTTGGAATCGCTTATAGAATGATTTTCAAACATTGACAGCCAATCAGAATCAAAATATTGAACAGAAGACAACACTTCAGTGCGCACTTATAATGAACAGAACTTTATCATCTGTTGGTGTGAACAGTAATATAGATATCTTTTATCACTTATATAGTTAGCAGTGTATGTCCATAATGCATTGCTACTAGCTCAATGAATACAATCATAGAAGATTGCGAAGAGGTCAGGAGATATTATAAATATGCTGCTTTTTATGATACCTTAAGACAGCACTGCGAGTATCCTTGGCAGAAAGGGCAATTCAAGAATGCACTGCTCAGTGAAAAAAATGATCCAAGATGGCAAGACAAGTCAAAAGATATGTTTTAAATATTGTAAACAGGCTATATTTATTTTATTAAATTCCAATACTGTATATGTACCTTGGATACATATTTTTGTTCAGAGCAGTGCATTCTGGAATTGCCTTCTTTTCAAAGGAGCACACGCTAATTGAGTAAAAAGAATAATTTTTAATTTGATTAAACTGTATAATTTTTTTTTCTATAACAGTACTATACTTTATAAAAAATATATTTATGACATCTCTTGCCAGTTTGGAAGTTTATTTGATTATTTCACTGCCTTATATTGTGTGTAAGGTTGGGATGATTCTAAGGGCCCTCTTTAGATTGGGAGCCCCCTGGAATGTGATTTCATTCGATACTATTTTCAATCAAGCCTTGTGTCATGACGTGCTGTATGATGCCTTAAAATGCTTTCTAGGTAGACTGCTAACTAGGTTTTGCAACAGACCCATTGTGTTAATTCTTTGAAATGGTTTAAAGGCGAACGCTTGTGTGTGGCCTTCATTTGTCGTTCCTTACTTAGCTCTCATCACACACAGGAAGACAGACTCATCTAAAAGCTCTTCCTGGTGTGGGAACTGTCAATGTGCGCATCCTGCATCTGATATTCCCGCTCTCCCTCCCTCTTTCTCATTCCCACACACACGTTAGGGAGTAATATTCTTAGAGTTTATAAATGCAGTGACACTGATGTTTTGTCCACAGACATTTTGTAAACATGTTCAGTGGTATTCATAGTTGTGTTTATATTTTCACAGGGGTCGAAGGGGTCAACGAGACAAGATTCCTATCTGTCAAAACTGGATCGGTTTGGATCCTGAACACACTGTCAATCCTATCGAGAGTATTGAAATTTTGACTGAGATGGTGGATGGGAAAGAAAAGGTTCACTTCCTGTTTGAATTATTCTTATTTCCTGAAGGTTTCCCTTGAATGTCTGAACCAAATTGATGTGCCCGCAACCTGAACCCTGAGTGTTTTATGTGCTACCAGATATCCGAAACTTGACATCTAGGGTGAGGGAGGTGGTGGGGGCGAATGCGTTACAATTTCCACTTTCGAAATATTTAAACACATCTTCCAGTTCTTGCTTCCTGGATGGAGAGGGAATAAACACACATTAACACAGCACTCTCTTCCTGTTTTCTGTCACACCTGTGAGGTTATTTCCTGTGTGTGACCCTGGAAAGGAGTGCGGGGAAAGAGGCTAACACAGTATTAGGTTAAAGGGATAGTTCACCAAAAAGTAAAAATTCTGTCATTATTTATTTACTCTTACTGTATTTCTTTCTGAACCCCTTTCTTCTGTTGAGCACGAAAGGAGATTGAACCCCACTGGCTTATTTTTCAAAACATCTTCTTTTGTGTTCCACAGAAGGCAGTCTATAAAGGTTTGTAACAACAATGTAAGGAAATAATGACAGAATTGCCTGTGATCCAAATGAAAACAAGTCAGTCTTTGAAATTGCTTCTGTTGTTTCCACAGACTGTCAGCCGTTTGGTGATTCAGAGCGCCAATGTGTCAGCTATGTACAAGTGCTCGGCAGAGAACAAAGTGGGAAGAGATGAACGATTGATCTATTTCTACGTGACCAGTGAGTTTCACCAACACTTTTGTGCCAAACAAAGCTATGTGGATCTTCAATACACACAGCTTTCTGATGGACCAAATTAAATCCTGCCCTACATTTTTTCTTGTTTAAGAAGTTTCACTCGGATATACTTCACAATATGGAAGAAAAGATGATCACAACTTCTGTTTCATGAAAACTTTAAACCAGAGTATTAAAGGGGTCATATGATGTTGCTAAAAATAACATTATTTTGTGTATTTGGTGTAATGAAATGTGTTTATGCGGTTTAAGGTTCAAAAAACACATTATTGTCCACATACTGTACATTATAATTTCTCCTCTATGCCCCGCCTTTCTAAAAAAACGCGTTGATTTTTACAAAGCTCATCTCTGAAAACCGAGGTGTGCTCTGATTGGCCAGCTAAAACGAGCATTGTGATTTGCTGAATACCTCAAGCGTGTGACGGAAATGTTACGCCCCTTACCATACTGTTGATGCCGTGTCCCGGCCGGAGCGACGAGACAAAAAAATTAAAACCCATTACAAACTAGGCATTTGTTGCATTCAGTGGGCCCTAATTACGGATTATGTTTATACTGTCTTTTTTACACTTTGCTCTAATCTCCCAGGAAACAGGTCTCCATAAATGCGCTGCAACACTTGAAGTATTGGGTTGAACTGTTTTTGAACAGTGTTGTAAATACAACTTAAGCACTGATTTTTAGTTGTGTCCTCTTTTGGAAGACCAAACAAAGTAGTTTCGCTTTCACAACGAAACACAGCGTCACACACGGCGGCCTAGAGTGGGCGGTGGCCGGCGGATTCGAAGAAGGAGCGGCCGGCGGGCTTGCGGCAACCCCGGGCTGGACTCTGCTTCGTCCGCGGTGAAAGCCGATCCGGTGATCCACAACACTAAGTTGATGTATTCCTCAGCGACCAGCACGGATCAGCTCTAGGCATGACGAAGCTGATATCGTCCTCTTTTGTAAGGCCAAGCAAAGTAGTTTCGCTTTCACAACTAGTCACACAGCGCCTTCACGACATGGCGGCGGCAACAACAATACTACAGCGAGAATAAAAGTTACGCCTTCTTTCTTTGCGTGAACATTTGGGCGGAGTTATGCAAATCTTCCCACATAGTGATGTAGACATGTGGGGGAGTGTTAGAACGAGCCATTTTAGGTAGGCGTGGTTGACTCTTAACTTTTGTAAAGTATATCTCTTTTGATTTGAGACTTTAGTCTTTGCAACTAAACAGATCTTCTTTAAGCACCAAGAGCTTGAAACACTCCAAAAAGAAAGGAAAAATTTGAAATCGCGTCATATGACCATAACCATAAACTATAAAAAATGCAGTGTTATTTACAGTAAAAAACAGCAGCTGTGGTAGCCAGAATTTTACTGTAAAAAATACAGAAGCAAAATTTTAAGTTATATAGATTAATAAATAACAGTCAACAGTAGAAAAAAAAAAACATTATTTCGTGACCTGAAATAATGTAAATATATCAAATGACTAAAATCTGTTTAAAATTGGTTACCCTTGTAATATACTGACAACCACCTTAAAAACATTCAAAACATTCTCAAAAACCTAACCTTTCATTGGAGAATAATAATTTTAAATGGGAGAGAAATCTCATTATGAAATAAATGTTTTTCTCTAATACATGTTGGCCACAATTAATGGCACCTTAACTCTGAGTCTTCTCCTATGATGCCTGATGAGTTTGGAGAACACCTGACAGGAGATCAGAGACCACTCCTCCATACAGACCCTCCTCTTAAATTTTCCATAGGGTTCAGGTCAGAGGACTGGAATAGCCATGGCAGAACTTTTTTTGTTGAAACCCTTTTTTTGTTGATTTTGATGTTTGTTTTAGACCATTGTCTTAATGGAAGATTCAACCATGGCCCATTATAGGATTTCTAGGATTTCTCAGGTTTAAATTTTTTTATCTGTTGACTCAACTATTTTCTCCAATTCTCCAGTTGGAAATGGGAATTTTTGTGAAGCATAACAATCTTTTGCTGCACATTAGAACTATATTCTTTGGTTTTACTTACTGATGTATTATTAAGAGAATGTATCCTTTGTGTTCCCTCATATTTATAATAATATGAAACAGGAAGCCAAGGCTGGACAATTTCATGTTCTTAAGCATGCTAAAAATTGTAAATCTGAATGGGTATATACTTCAATATATTTTACTCATAATAATTTCTAGGGGTACCAATATTTGTGACCAACGTGTATTAGAGAAACACATTTATTTAATTTGTTGCAACCACCAAAGCAAACCAACTTAAGCTCAGGAAGAATCAAAGACATTATTTTCCCCCAAACTTAATTTTTCTTATTTTTTTCACATTGTGGTTCAGTGCTTCCATACTTCTTTAACTGGGCATGCAAACTAATTCATCAGAGATGATAAGAAACATCATGGCAGGTGTTATTCAAAGTAGGATTTTGCCACACACACAACACACACACACCCACACTCAGTTTACATTTTACACATTAGTTTTATATTAAATACAATGCCGTAATCGAGATCTGGCAGCATTTTTTTACCCTTGGCCGAGCAGTTTTCTTGCGCATTAAAATCACCCACATGCTAACAAACCAATGAGACCAAAGAACAATTATCATAATATGTAGCGATACATAGATGCATAGTGCCAAAGCTGCTGCGCATCCATTTAACAAGTTTTTGTTAAATGATCAAATGTTCCTATGGCTCAGTGGTAGAGCATTGCGTTAGCAGTGCACAAGGTTGTGGGTTAGATTCCCAGGGAACACACATCCTGCTAAAAAATGTATAGCCTGAATGCACTGGAAGTCGCTTCAAAGCATCTGCTAAATGCATAAATTAAATTAGAAATTAAAATTAAAAATGATTATTTTAGAGTGTACAGACAGAGACATGAATACCTTAAGTTGTGTGGTTTATCCAGGAGATGTGTGCCATTATTTTTCTTATTATTCATGTTTATTTTCTATTCAGCTATCCCAGAAGGTTTCGGGATAGAGATGGAGCCCTTGGAGGATCCGCTTGAGCAGGACCTGGTACGGTTGATGTGTAATGCAGATAATTACACCTATGAGAACCTGCGGTGGTACCGTCTGGACCCGCAAGCTGTTCCTCCAGAGCTGGACTGCAAGAGTCTGCACCAGTACGCCGAGTCTCTGGGGGGGAAGCTATCATTCCAGACCACCAGCAACAACTGGGTGCTGGAGCTCACCATTACCAACATCCAGCTACAGGACGAGGGAAACTACGTGTGTGAGGTGCAGAACCGGCGCAGTGGAGAGAAACATTGCCACCGCAAGTACATCCCAGTCAAAGGTGAAGATCATTCATTGATCAATTTTCTAGACTGGCATGTTCTGTAAGTCAAGGGACCTACTTTCAAAACCTAGTGAGTGGTCTTGCTGTCAAGCATGCTGTTTGATACTTATTTTCACCTTTATTTATATAGTGCTTTTAACAATACAGATTGTGTCAAAGCAACTTTACAGTATTACATAGGAAAATAGTGTGTCAATAATGCAAAATGATAATAGTAAACACTCAATTTTCAGTTAAAGGCAGTTCATCATTGAATTCAGTGATCATCCAGCTCAGTTCAGTTTAAATAGTGTCTGTGCAATCAAGTAGACAATATTGCTGGAAATTAAGTGTCCCTAACTAAGCAAGCCAGAGGCGACAGCGGCAAGGAACCAAAACTCAATCGGTGACAGAATGGACAAAAAAACCTTGGGAGAAACCAGGCTCAGTCGGGGGGCCAGTTCTCCTCTGACCAGACAAAACCAGCAGTTCAATTCTAGGCTGCAGCAAAGTCACGTTGTGCAGAGGACTCCCGGTGGTCGTCTAGGAGACATGGTCTTCACTGGGGATCTGTATCTGGGGCTCATCTAGTTGTCCTGAGCTCCGCTGACACTCAGGGCTGTAGAGGTCATCTCTAGGTCCTGATCCACCATCTGGTCTGGATACGTACTGGATCCGGGTGACTGCAGTGACCATCTGATCTGGATACAGACTGGAACTGGTGGCTGCGGTGACCTCAGAATAAGAGAGAAACAGACTAATATTATCGTAGATGCCATTCTTCTAACAATGTAGCAAGTACATTGGGTGTTATGGGAAATGTAAATGTACTTATTTCATACCTTAGAAGTTAGCTTTCTATATAAGTTACACTTACATTTCCCATAACACCCAATGTACTTGCTACATTGTTAGAAGAATGGCATCTACGATAATATTAGTCTGTTTCTCTCTTATTCTGAGGTCACCGCAGCCACCAGTATTAAAAAATATTGTTTCATTAGGTTTTGGAACAGAGGTTAAATGTGGATTTTGTATATTTGACTTTTCATTGTCCACTGATAAGGCTTTCTGTACGTTTTGAACCAGATACATCTCTTTTAATCATGCGGGACTGTTATTGCCCAATGTCAAAAATGGCCAGTATGTTTATAACGTGTCTATATGTCCCTGGCACTACAAATGATTAGCAATGAAGATCTAACCAAAACTAAAGGCCTATTCTCTCTCTCCTTGTGTCCGTTCCAGCATTGGAGGCACCACGATACCGTAACAACCCCACCAATCAGACGGTGAATGTGAGCGAGTCACTGCAGATGGAGTGTGATGTCGAGGGCACACCCTCTCCCCAGCTATCCTGGTTTAAAGATAACCAACCCCTCCATCAGATATCAGGTTAGTCATTCATGGCTGTCCTTCTCCAACGTTATTAGGGGTGTTGGACCCACTTATGTGTCTTTAACTACTATGTCCTAACATTTAAATCAATCATTTGATACAGTGTACTTACTGTGTACATAGATGTGTTTACATCTATGTACACAGTAAGTCTATATTTAAAAAAAACACTGCATGGATGTCTGTGATTAATATCTGTAATTACATCTATAATTACAGTGTTACCCTACCCCTACCCCGTAACCCACTGATAAACCTAACCATATACCAGCTAGCAGCACATATAATATTTCTTAAACATAACAATGAAATAGCAAAATATTAATTCCCAAAAAAGTTGTAAAGGCCAGAATATCATAGAGACATTGATGGTGGGTTCTTTTGAACTGGGCCATGAGCAACCACCCAGAAAAAAAATTATAACCTAAAAATGGTCACATCCATATGAACGGTTTTATTTAAAAAGTTTTTATTAAAAAATATAATTTAACATCACCGAATCAACCTAAATGAAATATATATCAACAAACTCATTTCATTAAATCAGGTAGAAATAGCTGTTTCATGTAATGATTACTGCTTACCACAGTGTAGAAAACATTTAGCATCACCCTACTATGTCAAACATGTTACAGCTGTATAGCGATGCACTAAACATTCAGAATACCCTAGCAACCGCATATCAATGACCTGGCAACCACCCAGGACACCACTGCTGTAACGGAAGAGGTCTGACACAACAGGTTAGTGTATATAAAGCAGGTTTATTTGGTCACAGAGAGTAGTGGGGTAGGGTTCAGCAGATGTGATGGTGAGGGAATAGGTCGAAGGATATGATGAGTGGGGTAATCCGAGTCTTTGGCTTTACAGGAGCTGGAATGTAGGCAGGAGGAACACACACCTCAGCGATCCTTGAACAAGGAGGAACAGGAGACACTTGGAGACGAGGAGACACTAGGAGGAACACAGGAGGTAAGTAAAGCAGGAAGTATTCAAATGGAAGTAGTAGCAAAGTCATTGAGTCCTCTACGTGTATATGAGACCGGACAGTGAGGGTGTCTGAGGTGTGTGCTTTTATGCAGGCTGGTTAATGAAGTGCTTGATTAGTGACAGGTGCAGGTGCTCAGTACTCAGGTGAGAGGGATCATTGTGATTGGGTGGTGGTGGAGTCTGGCCGATCTGTTACAACTGCGGCAATAAGTTTAGCAATGGCAAACTCTCACATTTTCTAGAGAAAAGTCTAAAAATCTAGTTTAATTTGAGGGACCTCCTACTTTGAGTTTGACAGGATATGTGAAGTAATAGGTATAGATTTAGGCATGAAGATATAGCATTGTCCACTTTAAATTTACACTAAATTCTTCAGTTTGATTTCTTTTCCATTTGATTTCCTCTCCATTTCTCTGCATGTTGTTTAGCCGTCTTCAAATTAACATTTGAAGCTTCTCCAAAACAATTCCATTACAGACTACATTTGTCTCACCACAGCAATCCCCTCTAGCTTAGCACATTTGAATAGGAACACCTTTATTCATGAGCACATACTAACACACACAAAATTGAGTTCTGGTACTGGTAAAAGCACTCCATTCATGCTAATGTACTGGAGATCTGTTGGATTGGAAGTTGGATAGGCCACTGGACTGCAGTATAGTAGTATATCGTGAATAGCTGGAACAAAACAAAACAAAAACCACAGCTCTGGGAATGTATGTGGGTTGCTAGTGGGCTGTAAGTGAATTCACATGCAGTGCATGTACAGTGCTGTTTGTTGATAGGTGTTATGGAGGGGGATATTATAATGGAGTTCAAGAGCTATCGGCAGAAGGTCATTGTGTGACTGGACAATGTGTTAAACCTTTTTTTTCAGCCATTTCTATTCATAGCAAAACCACAGACACTTTTATAGATTGTGACATCCAGTACAGTTCTGATTAAACTTTTAGCACTGTAGCTGCAGCAAGCAGCTGATTATTATGTTATAGAAGGGAGGGCAGGCTGCTTTTACCTGCTAATTGCACTTAGTGTGTCATAGAATGGAAAAGGGCAAGAATCAAAATTCCTATTTCCTATAAACCCTTGCTTTAGGCTATACATCAGATACATTTCAGTTCCACATTTCAATTTTTCTGCTGTTTTCAACTAGATTAGGGAACACATTCTCTATTAGCTAAGTGTTTTCCCTGAACAAACTCCTAATTTGCTGCTTATTAATAATTAGTAAAGTATTTGTTAAGTTTAGGTATGTGTAGGATTAAGGGATCTAGAATATGGTCATGCAGAATAAGGCATCAATATGTGCTTTATAAGTACTAATAAACAGCCACTATAGTAGTAATATGCACGCTAATAAGCAACTAGTTAATAGTGAGAATTTTGTCCTTAAAATAAAGTGTTAAAAAAGTTTTTTTTATGGCATCAATGCAAAAAAAAAGAAAGAATCTGGAGCACACAGGGTTAAAAATGCACATTCTTTTTTTATTTTCTGGAAGTATTGACTAATGAAGAATATCAAAGGTTATATACCATGATGGATTATTTTTCTTACAGTTCAGAAAACAGAAAAACATAAGTCAAGAAAGCCATAATAAAAGAGGATGCTGTGCCATAAAGCCATGGCTGGCAGATTGTGTGTTTGACAGTTTTGTGGATGTGTTCAGGGATCCTCCTGCAGGACTCCAATCGGACTCTCAGCATTCAGCGAGTGCGAGAGGAAGACGCCGGTCTGTACACCTGCACAGCCTGCAACCAGAGGGGCTGTGTTCAGTCCTCTGCCACTGTGTCAGTCATCGGTGAGAGCCTCTTGTTTGCGTCAGGTGGTGCTGTAGTATACAGGTCACTCTCCTTACTTCAGGATTGTGCTTTGCCCTTCAGTTCATATTATTTAGTGGAACATATACAGTAGGTTTAAGCTTATACACAG
Organism: Sinocyclocheilus anophthalmus; assembly: GCA_018155175.1. Classification (NCBI taxonomy): domain Eukaryota; kingdom Metazoa; phylum Chordata; class Actinopteri; order Cypriniformes; family Cyprinidae; genus Sinocyclocheilus; species Sinocyclocheilus anophthalmus. The sequence goes on from JADLZN010009967.1 coordinate 39,989, forward strand.
ACTAACACACACCATACACATTCACACACATTTGTTTTTATATCATAGTGAGGGCTTCACCCACTGATGGCTATTCTTAAATATTCTTAATCTAATTTTAATTACTACCCCCTTACTCCACCCTAACTAAAACTAAAAGTTTTGATTTGTAATTAAACTTGTTTAGTTCCTTTATGAAGATGTGTTTGTTGTGAGGACCCTAACAGACATAGCTCCTTTCTAACCTTCATGCATCTATTCTTTATCATTGTGTACATAATAAAATGTGTTATATGACAGCTAATATGTAAATTTCCTTTGATAGTAGTATTTGTAAAAAATATATATATACATATAATTTAATTTGTTAAATATACAATTTTATAGCCTCTCTTTGAGAAAAAAACAAGCAATAAATGTGCAAAACAGCTGAATCTATTACATGTTATTAGAATGAAATCAATTTAGAAGATGTGGACTTTCATATTCGCTTATAAAAGTAAGCTTTAATAGAAAAATGTGTTTTGTCTGCCAGGTTCTGATGACAAGACCAATGTAGAAATAGTGATTCTCATCGGGACGGGAGTCATTGCCATCTTTTTCTGGGTCCTTCTCCTTGTTATCTTCTGCAACGTCAAGCGAGTCAGTACAATGTGTCTCACAATAATAGCAGTTCAATACAGCTCTATTCATGAACATAGTGATTCAAGGAACATTATTTAAATCTGCCCATGATGTCAGCAAGGCTTTTCAGTAATAATATGCACTTCCAAACCATATCGGCACTTCAGTGTTGAACACGAGTAGTGGAGTCAGCAATTCTACAACATAATGTGGAGCGCAGCCGCCTCAGGCTCGCTGTTTCTGCTTTCCTATGGGCTGCGGTGTCATCCATCAGTAATTGTTATGATGTTGTCCTGCAGGTGAACCCAGCAGATATCAAGACAGGCTATCTGTCAATCATCATGGACCCGGGGGAAGTGCCGCTTGAGGAGCAGTGTGAATACCTGCCCTACGACTCCAGCCAGTGGGAGATAACCCGAGACAGACTGCGCCTCGGTACTTTCACAGATTGTCCATTTTAAAAACTCTGATATAGGTTTTAAATTGGTCCAAATGAAGAACATTCATGGCTTGGATCCCAGAAGTAAAGCACATTTATGGTTGAGACATTTTCAGGGGAATTTTAATTCAGCATTAGGCTTGACCCGGACTCAGGAATCCTTGTATGATGTGATAAAGGATGGTTCGTGAGGAAACTACAGAGTTGATGAAAAGCTGATATTTGTTTAAAACAAATGTAACTTTAAAATATAGAACTGGGGCTGCTGAATTATTCAAAACAAAAGTGAAACAGCGATATATCTTATCAAGTCATGATTATCAAATCAGGTTGTTAAGTAAAAAAGTACTTGAGTTCACAGTAAATGCTGCTTCTCCCGAAACTCCAGCTCTGCTGTGAGTTTAAAACGCATTTGGGAATGTAATGTGCGCTAGGTTCACTTTGTTTACTTTATTTACAATTGCATAATTTCCAGCATTTTGGTGGACAGAAGTTTATAGCATTTCACCAAAATTCCACTCAAATAAAAAGGTCAAGGATTTGAATGGTTGAAAGTGAAGAATTTAAGACATAAATATTTGAATGATCATTTGTAGTGTGTGTTGGTTCTTGTGAACCCAAATGTGAACATCCTTGAAAGTAGCTATTTTCATTAGCAGCAGAGTCTTTTTGTTTGTTTGTGTCTCGATGTCTCAGCATGAGCAATATGAGACATTCAAGTAAATATTTTATGTTTAAGGGGTTCGCCTGACAAAAAAAGTTTGGGAACCCCTGGACTAATACATCACTGCATTTTAACTGTGTACAGTTGTTGACCAATACATTTTGATATCACTTGTTCATTAAATTGCTTTCATTGGTTCAATTATTTAGAAGTGGTCAGAATTATTCAGTCCTGTTTACTAATAATTTTGAAATGGCACACTATTCAAGTGTACGTTTTGGGACGCATTCTAATCTTGCATGCTATGTATGAAGGATAGTAAAACATTTGTTTTACTAACATTTATTCTTTGTTCATGTTTGCAGGGAAGGTGCTTGGGCATGGAGCTTTCGGGAAGGTGATCGAAGCTTCATTCTTTGGGCATGACAAGAAAACCTGTTCAAACACAGTGGCTGTCAAGATGTTGAAAGGTTCAGTCTTACCCATAAACTACAGTGAATACAGAAACGTCCATTCACTTTCGTATATATGATAGATATATATGTATACTTAACGGCATGTGTGTGTTTCACAGAGGGAGCCACAGCCAGCGATCACAAAGCTCTGATGTCAGAGCTGAAGATCCTCATTCATATTGGAAACCATCTCAATGTCGTCAACCTTCTTGGAGCATGTACCAAATCCAACGGTAAGGATCTACCATTGTAAAATAGATACCTCTGATTGCTCAATACAGTGATCCAGCTTTGATAAAATACTAATTATAGAAATATTGCATCCTCAGCTTCTAATTTATATCACTGGAGCACCCAAAGTTTACATGTCAGGGACCATCTTCCAGCAGAATGATACTACTTTTTTATGTTGACCTGGCCAATATGGCAGTATTTTATGAAAAAAGCCGTAGCCTTTCAAACATAGTTTGATTGTATCCTTGTAACTCAGTATTGACATAAATCGGTTTGTCTGCTGCATTCTTCTTCTTTCTAAACATCTCTGTTTAACATCTCTGATTGTCAGGTCCTCTCATGGTTATAGTGGAATATTGTAAATATGGAAATCTCTCCAACTTTCTGCGTGCCAAAAGGGAGTTCTTCTTACCATACAGGGTGAGAGAGATGAATAACATGATGATATACATAAGTCCACCCTCTCACAACAGCACTACAACCAGTAATAACTGATATGTAATCTGGTGTAACATGCGTTGTGTTTGCAGGATCGTTCTCCTAAAACCCAGAGTCAGGTGCGACAAATGATAGAAGCGGGTCAGGTCAGCCAGCATGAATGTCAGCCATCCACCACTTCCAGCATCAACCCTCCGATGCAGTCTCGTGGTAAGAGCACTTAGAGAGCAGAATATATAAAGATCTATCAAGATTATATATTAAAAATAAACAGATGTTTACCTGCTGGATACTAAAGCTGCCTTCACGTGCTATCAAAATTACTGTGAATACAATTTCAGGGGGAATTCATGTGCAAATTCTGAGTAGGAAACTCATAATTATGAATAGGAAAGGATCATTTTGAGTTTCTGAGTTGGAAGGAGTCATTTGTTTTCAACATGGCAAAAAAGAGTAGGCTATGGTTCCTGGAGTAAACTGTAGTTTTTATTCTTTTTTTCTTTTTTGTTTCTACAAAGCACTCGAACATAGTGAAATAAAGCTTTTCAAAACTTTATATCAAATGAGCCAACTGCTTCGCAAAATGATTCACTGTTTGAAAGCACTGGTGACACCTGCTGGTGCAATGAGAACGCAGCCCAAACATACATACAACACGCCTATTACAAACCAGCTGCAAATGTTTTGTTGAAAGTTTCGTTTATTAAAGGGGTGGTTCAGTGTTTTTTTTTTTCTAGGCTTGATTGTGTTTATGGGGTGCAGTCTAACATGTGTTAATGCTTCGTTTTTTTAAAGAACGGATTATTTTTCACATTTACCTTTATTCCTTTTTGTCTAGAGAACGGGGGATGAGCTTGTCCTGTTTTTATGAAGCCCCGCCCTCAGAAATAGGCGATGGGCTCTGATTGGTTAGCTAGCCCAGAGCGTCTAACCATCCCGCCCCTCTCCTCAGCGGCATGTGCTCCGGTTGTATTGTAAACAAGGCGTCGTTAATATCGCTTATCAGTTTGAGCCCGATTGAGAAGCAGAGGATATTATTGAAGAGGATATTCTTATATAATGCATTTAAGCTTTTCAGATTTTTTCTTTTGTTTTTCTTTCCCCGGTTGCAGTGGATGATCTTTGGAAGACTCCACTCACAATAGAGGATTTGATATGCTACAGCTTTCAGGTTGCTCGAGGGATGGAGTTTCTGGGATCTCGTAAGGTACATTTCAAACATGTATTCAAGCTCATCTTCTCTGATGGATCACTAGTCACATTTAGCGGGTTGGAGATTATTAATAGTTGAACTCTTCAATAGCAGTCCATGCTCATCAAATGGGGGAAAGTTTTGCTGGATACAGATTTTTTCAAATTGGAACAAATGCCTAGAACATATGAAAAAGATAAAATCGTATAATAAATCAAAAAACATATTTGATGATGAGAAAGTAGCAAATATTTTAGATCTGCTGATCTATTGTGAAGTAAGGTATAGATATAGATATAGTAATCTTGTATTAGTATAGTAATCTATAGTAATTTTGGTCTGACAGTGCATTCATCGTGACCTGGCAGCCCGCAACATCCTCCTGTCCGAGAACAATGTGGTGAAGATCTGTGACTTTGGTTTAGCACGGGACATCTACAAAGACCCTGACTACGTGCGCAAAGGCAATGTAAGAGAAACCTTTCAAATAAAAGCATGATCCAGACAGATCTTTAGTGTAGTATAGCAGTATGAATCTCCTGGAAACTGTGAAGACAAAGTCCAGGTCAGGATCATGAGTGTTGGATTTTTCACTGAAAAATCAAAAAGGAAATTTGATTCAGTGCTAAATTGTCTTGATGCTTGAAAAATACTTGAAAAAAGGCTAAAAAAAATAATGATGTATTATTTGAATTGTAAAGGATTTATATGTAATGGTAGTATTTGTAGTACAGCATTTAATGTAAAAAAAAACATATCATATCTGTAATCATTTGGGGGGGAAAGTTGCTTAATTGACATTAAAATAACTTTTTTTAAATATTACCTGGACATGCAAAATATGACCCCACATGAGATTCAATATGAATGCATTTCAGTAAAGGCCAGTGGTCAAAAATGACTTGTCTGGCCTTTGCGTCATGATATAAAAATATCAGCAATCCAGTGAAAATTGACAGAAATGGTGAGGCAACTTTGATTACATACTAAATATCATTTGAAAAAATACAGAAGCAAAAGATAAACATGTAACAATACTAGTAGTGTTACTGCATGACATAAACATAATGAAGCAGAAAGGGTACATTTATGAGATTACTCTTGAGAGGCATTGATGAATGTTTGACCTACTGCAAATCATATCTGATCTCCAGGATCATGATGAGAGTGTATTCTCTCACAGGCACTATTATAGGTGAAATGTTATCTGTCTTTGCAGGCTAGACTGCCGCTGAAGTGGATGGCTCCAGAGAGCATCTTTGATAAGGTTTACACCAGTCAGAGTGATGTATGGTCATTTGGAGTACTGCTCTGGGAGATTTTCTCACTAGGTAAGAGTCTACCTGATACCTGAGCACTGGCAATTCCTCAAACCCAACTTTTTCTCTTCTTTTCCGCTTATATATATATATGATTATTATTATTATTGAGCCTTCAAATAAAGTGTTACCCTACAAATTAATTTTGTTCTGTTCTAAATTTTCTTAAACGTAAATAGAGTGTTTGATCACAGACTTACAGACGTGATTGAATCATGTCCCATTAGGAGCGTCTCCATACCCCGGCATCCAGATTGACGAAGACTTCTGCAAACGACTTAAAGACGGTACCAGGATGAGGGCACCAGACAACGCGTCCCCTGAAATGTGAGCATTGGCCTGATGACTGTGTCTGTGTGTGTTTGATCTACTTAAGGCTGCTAATCAGACTGATGGCATCATACAGTGATGAAACTCTGAGCGCTCTGATGTGTGATATGTGTTCTGCTAGATATGGCATCATGCTGGCCTGCTGGCAGGGCGAGCCCAGGGAGAGACCCACGTTTCCAGCTCTGGTGGAGATACTTGGAGATCTACTTCAGGAAAACAGTCTACCCGTGAGGGAAAAAAAACTTATGAGATTCTGTACATTCTGTACACTACCTTCTTTATATTTCAAGTCAGCTGGTTATAAAACTGATAGAATGGCCAATGGTGTATATTTGAATGATTATGTGAAATGTATTGTTTTTTTTTTAGGAAATCCCGTTCAATGTGTCTCAGAGCTCAGAGGATGATGGCTTCTCACAAGCTTCCTCAAGACAACCATCACAGGAGGAGATCAGACTCGCCTGCAACACAATGTCCACTCGGTACATGCACATTGTATATCAGTGTTGGGGGCCTTATATTGACTTCCAGTGTTCTTAACCCTGTAAAGCCTGACATATGAAATGTCAGAAAAATACCTCACACTCAAGGAGGAAAAAAACATCCATTTTATTCAAACATCCAAAAAATCTAAAAATGTGCGATTTGGGGCACTTGTTGATATTTGTGAAATTATTGCTGATATTTATGAAATTCTGATTCTAAAATTCTGAAAGCTTGCAATGTAAATCAGTGAGATCTTTATAGCTCTATAGCAGACTTCTTACATAAAATGCATATAAATATCAGTTGTCACTCTATATCTCCTATCTCCCAATAATATGTCTTAGTAAGATGATATTTAACCCTTGTGCGTCACTTAAAAAAAGTTACACATAGGTCCATAGTGGACATAAAAATTTGAAGCTTGGGAGCACAGAGTTAAGTTTGATCTCATTTCAAAGAAGACCCATGGCAGATTATCGCTGAAGTAAAAAAAACCGACTTTGTCCATTAGATGCCAGCAAAACGCCGCTGGTGCACTCAGTGGTTGGATTTGTGATTTGCAGAGTTTTTCTCTCTCAAATATTACAAAAACACACACACAATTTTTTTTTTTATGAGATAAACAATTAGCCATAAAAACGACAAACCACACTCTGACATCCATACCAACACACCCACCCAATTATAGCTGCAATATTTATCCAATTGGCTCTATCATTTGCAGAAGCAGAAAACAGGAATAAAGCGAGTATTTGCTTTATAGGCCAGACCTGAAAAAATGGCACCATCTGGTAAAAAATAGTAAAAAATAACATTTTAAAGCCTTGCCAACATTTTGAAAGCCTATTGACAAAAATTGCATCATTTTACAGTTAAATGGAACTGCAATTAAAAATAGCAGTTTTAATGGGTTTAAGGACATTTTTGTCCTTAAGGTCCTGAGAGGAAAATTTTTTTGTACGTAGTGCATAACAGATGTATTAAAGGAAATTGAAGTGAAATAGTAAAATTCCAATAAAAATACACATCTGTGCCAAAATGTATGCAGTTGGCAATAACAAAGGCAAAATTATCCAAAAAAAAACAAAACTGAAAAGGACAAAAAAGTCCAAAAGGTCGCACAAGGGTTAAATGCTCAGGTCAATTATCAAAGCTCTGTAGTTTTTATTGTGTAATGATACACTTTTTGTGTATCATTAAGAGTGTTCATGAAAACTAAAAACAAATGCTGACAACATATACAAGCTAATTGTTATTGCTCAAGCATAAAAATGATATGGTACATGCATAATAGTAAGTTAATAACAGTTACCAAAAGTGAGTCATCCAAAACTTCAAAAGTGTACGCTGGATGATTTTTGTCTTTTATGACTAGTCCCACGATGTTCTGGAATGTTACAGAAAGCACTAGAATATTACAGAAACTTCTAGAATGTTCACATCCTTGCAAAAGCAAAATATCCTAAAAAAAAACAAACATGCAAATTTATTACAAACTTGTCTGTACTATACAAATGTTTAATAATTAATAATAGAAGTTCTAAAATGTACCTGACCTAAATTTTTACAAAAATATTGATGTGTACTACAACCTGAAGGGGGATGTTTTTAGTGTTCTGCTAGCTTTTACTTGCTCAGTATAACCTATCAACGATAAGAAGGCATGTAGTAGATTGTGTACAGCAGATTTTTCAAGCAAAGTTTTGATCATGTTAATAATATAGAGGCCTTGATTCATGTACATCAACTAGTGTAAAGGTAGTTAGTAGGATAAGGGTAGGTTTGCTAATGCTTGTAGTATGTTGGATTAGGGATTTGAATAAGCCTATAACCCTTAGTATGAAAAATATCTTATGTCTATGATAAATCATGTGTCTTTTCAAGGAGAGGTGTGCTATTGTCATTCTAAACAACGACTTAGGGTGTACATGGTGGACAATGAGACCAAAACAATCTCTCACTACTCAACCTCTTAGTCGCACCCAGTCAGAACACCTTCGGAACCACATAACAGGACTGTGTGGACTTCCACTGTACTTATGCACCTTTGTTGAATATATATGCTTCTCTCTGACTAGGTATTACAACTGTGTGCCTTTCGCTGGCTGCATCATGGTCGGACCCTCCAGCACGTGTCACTCACGAGTGAAGACCTTTGAGGAACTTCCTCTGGAAATGACATCACACAAGACACATCATGTACGACTTAGACCTCCAATATATGTATAGTTTTTATAAGCTGAAGAATGTTAACATGTATATAGTTTCATACATTTTTGTGTCCCTTTAGGACAGCCAGACAGACAGTGGGATGGTTTTGGCATCAGATGAGCTCGAGAGGTTTGAACACAAGCACAGAGGGGCCATGTTGAAAAAGTAGGTGAAACTGAAGATTATGCACACCATTTATCATTAGAAAAATGACTATGGCTATGGCTCACTTCATTTATAATTGATCAGTTTTCGTACTCTGGAGTTGCATTAAGCATTGTGTAAACTCTGTAGTCCATGGGAGGGCCGCAGCACAGAACGCCTCATCAGTTCTCCGTCCATGAGCAGCAATGGCAGCAGCAGCACACTGCGCCCACCCTTCTTCAGCCAACTCTCGGGCCAAACCTTCTACAACAACGAGTACGGCCAGCTGTCGGAGGAGGGCGTCAGCGACTTCTTCTCCTTGTCGGATCAGGCCATATACCAGGGAGCCTGCCCGGCAACCTCTAACCTGTAACAGCACTGATTGGCCAATCGTAACCAGGCCCCGCCCCCTCACAACTAACTGAAGTCTAGCTTTGTAAAGTTCTCTTAGCAGCCACTGGGTGGCACCATTATGTCCATTTCAAACCAAAAAAGTATTTTATCGCCTTAGTTACATATATCTTTATATAAGGAGTAAACTTCTTTTTATTTGTACAAAAAAAAGAGAAAAGAACCAGGATGGAGGGGGGAAAAATAAAGGACTATATCATCTTTTGACTGATTTTTTTTTTTTGATAGTGGCATTTGCTGTAAAATATTTTTAAAATTGACAAATTTTACAATACTGCATAATATAATATTATTCAACTATATTGTTATATTTTAATAATAATTTTATGGAAACATGTATTATATATTTTTATGAGTAGAAATTATTATTCAAGACAAACTCAAAGTACTCATTTAATGACCTAATTAAGATCGAGTCTTGTGTTAAATGGCTCCATAATGTTTATTTTGATTATTTTTTAACATTATGGTACACCTTAAAACATTTTTTAAAAATCTGAATTTTGAAAAGACATTCAAACACAAACAAACCGGCTGTTGCTGTGGTTTATTCTAACCATGGTAAACAAAGACAGAAAAATGTGGCGTAGCCCAGAAGATGACATCCATGTGACTAAATGATCAAGTAGGGCTAAATTATAACCGTTGAAACGAGCACGGAAACTCAACAATCATGGCTTGTTTGATTTAAATAACTTTAAAGGTTCTAAAAGACTATGACATATCCAAGTAGTTGTGCCGCGAAGCTGAAATGTAGGTTGTGGTTTCTGTTCTCATTAAATGAAGTGAAAATACACTTCTCTTGTCATGTCAACGACACGTCACACGTTTGACGCATAGCTTGCTTTCATGTGGAACAGTCCTGTGTAACCAGTACAACCAGATTTTGGAACATGGTCAAAACACTGACAGGAAATTATTCAGCCTCTTTACAGGAGTGTTGAGAGGGAACGCTAGACAAGACATTAACAACACGTTTCCAGCCTAAACTTCAAAACAATAACAGGTTAACCAATAAACATTATGCACTGAGGAAATAAAAGTATCATTAAGCCACAGAGTACCGTTACAGACATGGAAATAAACAAAAAGCATTCCTTCAAGAGTCTTTCAGGTAAAAAAGAAGACATTCAGAATTTCCCTTCAATCAAACTAAAAATAAAGGACCAGGTTAAAGAGGTTCAAAACCTTCAGGTTCATCTCCTGAAATACATAAAGCTCACAGTTCACCCCCAAATCAAAAGAAATAAGAAAATCAATCCAATTTTAGGAACATTAAAATAGTTTGGATTGTGACATTTTCATGATAATTAAACACATTAAACCCCAAATTCTTATTACCATAATGCATCTGGACATTATTCTCATTGATGATAATTCCCATTAGTGTAATACAACACTGTAAAAATACAGTAAAATTGTTTAAATCTGCACATATTAAAAGCAATATATATATATTTATCAGTTATTATTTCTCTTGTGGAATTCTATTTAAACCAATCAGAGACACTATGCCTTGTATGTAACACTATACACTTACACATCTCAGTAACGTCTATTTGAATGAGGAAACCCTGGCGTCCTTCCAGTGAGTGAGACAGGTTCTTCCCACATCAGATCCACTATTAAAGTTTTGGGTGAATTAATATGGCAGTGAAGTAAGGAAACCACCTACATCCTCCAAATGAAATCCCTGTAACTCATTGTATTAAATGTTTAGAGATGAAAACCGCGTGAAAAGGCGTGACAATGTTTTCCAGTTGTGGCTAGTGTGGGTCAGGTTGTAATGACGGGTGTGCAGAGGTTTGGCTGGCATAAATAAAAGACATGGTATGTAGATATGAGTACTCATGACATTTTCCCAATCTGGATTTTCTTCCAGGCTTCAGAGGCCGTGAATATGCAGGAGTCAATGATGCCGGCCACTGTGAACGTCCCGCCGATGATAGCGCAAATCTGACCGAGACAGAAGGAATCAATATAACTATATATATTAAAAAACACCTTTTTAAAGGTTAGAAGTTAATATATATCCCACTTAAAAAGATTTGAGAGGCCTGTAATTTTCATCATAGGCATACCTCAACTATGAGAGACAAAATGCGAAAAAAAAAATCCAGAAAATCACATTGAAGGATTTTAAAAGTGATTGCAAAAAAATGTTTATTGTTTTATGGTGGAAAATAAGTATTGGTCAATAACAAAATTTCATCTCAATACTTTGTTATATACCTTTGTTGGCAATGACAGAGGTCAAAGGTTTTCTGTAAGTCTTCACAAGGTTTTCACACACGGTTGCTGGTATTTTGGCACATTCCTCCATGCAGATCTACTCTAGAGCAGCAATGTTTTGGGGCTGTCGCTGGGCAAAACGGATTTTCAACTCCCTCCAAAGATATTCTATGGGGTTGAGATCTGGAGACTAACTAGGCCACTCCAGGACCTTGAAATACTTCTTAAGAAGCCACTCCTTCGTTGACCGGGCGGTGTGTTTGGGATCATTGTCATGCTGAAAGACCAGCCACGTTTCATCTTCAATGCCCATGCTGATGGAAGGAGGTTTTCACTCAAAAACTCACGATACACGGCCCCATTCATTCTTTCGTTTACACGGACCAGTCATCCTGGTCCCTTTGCAGAAAAACAGCCCAAAGCATGATGTTTCCACCCCCAATGCTTCACAGTAGGTATGGTGTTCTTTGGATGCAACTCAGCATTCTTTATCCTCCAAACACGACAAGTTGAGTTTAACAAAAAGTTCTATTTTGGTTTCATCTGACAATATGACATTCTCCCAATCCTCTTCTGGATCATCCAAAATGCTCTCTAGCAAACTTCAGACAAGCCTGGACATGTACTGGCTTAAGCAGAGGGACACGTCTGGCACTGCAGGATTTGAGTCCCTGCGGCGCAGTGTGTTACTGATGGTAGACTTTGTTACTTTGGTCCCAGCTCTCTGCAGGGCATTCACTAGGTCCCCCCGTGTGGTTCTGGGATTTTTGCTCACAGTTCTTGTGATCATTTTGACCCCACGGGGTGAGATCTTGCGTGGAGCCCCAGATCGAGGGAGCTTATCAGTGGTCTTGTATGTCTTCCATTTTCTAATAATTGCTCCCACAGTTGAAATCTTCACACCAAGCTGCTTACCTATTACAGATTCAGTCTTCCCAGCCTACTGCAGGTCTACAATTTTGTTTCTGGTACCCTTTGACAGCTCTTTGGTCTTGGCCAAGGTGGAGTTTGGAGTGTGACTGTTTGAACAGGTTGTTGTGGACAGGTGTCTTTTATACTTATAACAAGTTCAAACAGATGCCATTAAAACAGGTAACGAGTGGAGGACAGAGGAGCCCTCTTGAAAGAAGAAGAAGGTTACAGGTCTGCGAGAGCCACGAGAACTCTTGCTGGTGGGTAGGTGACCAAAACTTTTTTTACAGAGGAATTTACCAATTAATTTTTTAAAAATCCTACAATGTGATTTTCGGGATTTTTTTTCTCATTTTGTCTCTCAAAGTTGAGGTATACCTATGATGAAAATTACAGGCCTCTCTCATCTTTTTAGTGGGAGAACTTGCACAATTGGTGGACTAAATACTTTTTTGCCCCACTGTAGTTACATTAGAGAGACAGAGAGAGAGTAAGTTATAAACATAGAGAGAGACTCACAGTAGTGATGAAGCGGTAGAAGGGCTGTCTCCTCTCGGTGTATCTCACTGTGATTGGACTCAGGTCATAGCGAAACCATATCGCCGGGATGATGCGTCCTGTATGGCTGTACGCCACATACTCCTAGGAAAAAAATAAATAAATAAAACCTTTGGTCACACTTTAGTTTGGGGACCGATTCTCACTATTAATTAAGAGTTTTCCCTGAACAAACTCCTAATTTGCTGCTTATTAATATTTAGTAAGGTAGTTGTTAATTTTAGGTATGGTGTGGAGTACGGGATCTAGAATATGGTCAAGCAGAATAAGGCATTAATATGTGCTTTATAAATACTAATAAACAGCTAGTATGCTAGTAATAGGCATGCTAATAAGCAATTAGCTAACAGTGAGAATTGGTCCCTGAACTAAAGTGTTACCAAGCTTTTGTCATGCGTAATCAAAGATCGACTCTTTGAGGTTACAATAATATATATCATTGAATTAGAAAATAATCACACAGGAATTCACAGCTGCACAGTACTGTGCATTATTATACTGGATTGTCAGTGCTCTATACTGAGCACAGAGACACTGTTTATCCGTGTATGGCATATGGTGCATTCAGCTCATGTCGGATAGATCATATTTATGATGAATGCACACGAACACCTCCAAAAAGTTGTAATTACAAAGCAGGAAACTCTCTTTAAACCCTGCGTTTCTGTTTATTATGAAGAACAGCATAAGGTGCTGCTGGAGGAACTCGATCTGTGTTTAGTGCAGCGTTTCCCAAACCTGCTATTATTTATATACTATCATTGTTTTATTATGCATTTCTTTATCAAATTTTGAATTAGCTTTTATTTTTTATAATTTCAGTACTGATTTTAATTTTAAGATTTTAAGTCGTTTAATCAGTTATTTTAAATGTTTTAAATTAAATTAATTATTCTGTGTCATGTGTGATGTGCTTTGTCATGTATTAGTTTTTTATATTTCTATATAGTTTTAAATAATTTTTTATTTTAGTTTTAGTAATATTAGTACTCAAACGTATTTTGCTTCAGTTAGTTGCCAAGGCAACATTTCTAATTTACATTTAAGTTTATCTAGTGTTTATACTATATTTCAGCTTTATTCAAGTTTTAATAGTTTTAGCTTTAGTTAATAATAACATTATTCCTAATAGATTGCAAGATATAAACTCTGAATTGCAATATATAAACTGAATTATGAGATATAAACATAGAATTGTGAGATGTAGACGCAGAATCGTGAGATATAAACTCTGAATCGTGAGATATAAACTGAATTATGAGATATAAACTCTGAATTATGAGATATAAACTCTGAATTATGAGATATAAACTCTGAATTATGAGATTAAAAGTCTGAATTATGAGATATAAACTCTGAACTGAGATATAAACTGAACTATGAGATATAAAAACGGAATTATGAGATATAAACGGAATTATGAGATATAAACTCTGAATTAAGAGATATAATATTTAAGAGATGTACTGCGTTAGGCTAACTGAGACTTGCATATCATTGCTCTCTTGTTGATTTTGATTGCTTCCATTGTCTTCATTTGTAAGTCGCTTTGGATAAACGGTTTGGTGTCTAAATGGACTAGTTAAAATACTCCAGTACCGTTTGAACTGAATACATGTGTTCTTCATATTCAAGAGGGGGGAATTAATTTTCTTTATAGGGGAAATTATTTTTAACAATATATAAACAAGCACTCAGGGTCACTCCCACTCAGAGTGTATGCATCAGTGTGACACACTGAAAAACTACATTACCCATGATTCTACAGAGAAATCTCCACCAATCAGCGGACTCAAATGAGCAAACCACACCAAAAGAGCTTCACCCACTCCCATGAAGCACTGTAAATAATGTCTCCCTACACTCTCAAACCATCTAAATATTTGAATATGCATATTTTGCAATAGACATAAAATATATTGTTTATGTATTTATAATTAACAACAATATTTCTCAATCGTTTTTGATTATGCCTTGTTGCAATGCTTGTGGGGTTGAAGTTTTTTCCCTCGATAAAGTAAAGTACAAAATAATCTTGTACCTTTTGTTTTTTCGTCCAATTTTCAAATAGTTTTTTGCTTCAAATTAAAGTTTGTAAAATTGTGATTCGCCTTGTAGCTGGCTGGTTTGGTTTCATGGCTTATAACTGTAAAATAGGCTTTTAAAAAACCCCTATAGGAAAAACGAATGGGAAGAATACTTAGGGAACCAAGGCATCTCAAAATGTAAGTACTGTTGCACTACGCCAAAACTCAAACCACTCCTAAAGCAAACATGCACATTTTAGATTAAGTATTTATATTTTCTTTTGTAGGCCTGTTGTATAATGTAAGTAGCAGCACTGAAAAACATTAAAAAGGTTTTTTTTTAAAAACAATTACACATCCAAAGGGGGAAAATGATGAATAGTAAGGCTTTTACTTGCACAATATAAATGCATACAGGTCTGTGTTGGTTTTACTTCATATTACTTATTATAAATATTATAGAATTTTATTTGAAATAAAAATAATACACATTATTATCATATTATTACCTGTAATTAATTACCTTTCTGCTATCCAACTATTTCATTATTTAGTTTAAAATATAACCTAATAAAAATACAAAAACAATCAAATGTATGACTGTAAAACCCACACGAAAAAAGATAAATTAAAAGTAGCCTAATTGTGTGAGGATAAAACACTGATATGTCTAGTCTCCAGTTTAGAACAGCCAATGAAAGCCATTTAATTGGCCACAATTATGGCCTCATTACAAAACAGTCTTTGGCCTAAAAGCAATACATAAAATAAGAATGAATTTAAACATTGTTGACAATTACTCAAACAATTATACTTATATGAATATCAAATCAGTTGCTGCTGAACACTTTCAGGTAATGACTTTCTGTTTCACAGGCATGTCTCCTAGAGCCTTGCAGAGTCAAAGGTTTGATACTACACTCATACTTTAAGTACTTTTTACACCCTTTGAATAAGAACAACCTGACTACATATTAACTCACAGCACATGGCTCTCTGGTCACGTACACACATAATGCCGCCAGCTGTCACTGCAAATGTCCCCTGAAGTGCCTTTAGAGGTGATAAATGGTTGATGGTACTTAATAATAGAGAGACATAATTCATTCAGCATCTGTGGTAAACACAGGCTGATTTGGAAGCCATCAGCAAATCGCATTCATAAATTTAGACTCGTAATTTCAGACGAGCTTCTCAGTAACGTGGATATTTGTGGCTCAGATTACCTTGTTTGCCACAGTGTACTGGTAGGAAAATCTCTGCTTCCCTCCCAGGTCCTCATAAACGGTAGGGACGATCTTGAGAATGTAGTCGTGAGATGCTAAAGCTGAAGAAAAAGAAACATAGCTTAATTTCTCTAGACATGATATACAGATTCAGAGGAACAGGCAGGATGGTAGCTTATTTCAATTGAGTGACGTTGTTCTTTCTCCTATTACTGTGATCTATTTATGTGCAATACAATCTGTGATGCATGTTCGGTTGGACGCTCATAAGCATTGCACTTCGATGTCTCTCAGTTACACGAGTCGACAAATGGACAAGCGCAAGCCGTGTGTGCAGCAGTAATGCAGCAATAACAGTCTTGCTCATACTTAAAGGTTTGAACAAACTCCTACAGTAACTCAAAGTATTACATTTTGTTACGTGTTACTTCTCTAGTATTAAGGACGTATGATTTTTAGGTCTACCTGGGGCAAAGGATTTGATACGGGTTTTGGTACTACAATTAAGGTCTTTTCACTCAAAGGATGGACTTTAACTATAAAGTTATAATCATGGTTCTAATTCTATGAGAATAGTAAAGTCCACACAACAACAACACAGAGGAACAATACAGTTGGAATGACTTTCAGAACAATTTTTTTCCAGCTGATGAATAAAAAACATTACTAGCAAATTAGAACTTGACTTTTAAGAGGTTGAGCATTCAGAGAGTCTCTCTAACCTTGCCTTGCCAGATAGAAGATTTATTGACATTTATACAAAGTCATGAGGGTCTGCAGGGGTCCTCTATGTGATATAATTTCCTTTATGTTTTTTCTGCATATTGATTACACCTCATGACTTTCTTGGTTGCGCCACATGACTTATTTGGCAGACAAAAATATTTCAAATATCACCAAGCAGAGAAGCAGTTCTGTTACAGTATTTTTCATAAACAATAATAATAAACGAGTATGGTAACACTTTACAATAAGGTTTTATTTGTTAACATTAGTTAACAAACTAACAATGGAAAAAAACATTTAATAATTATTAGGAAATATCTGTATCTGTTAATATTATTTAAAGGACCTGGCCTAACATGAACTAACAATGAACAGTTGTACTTTTAGCATTATATATTGCAGATTTAATGTTACCAATATTTAATAAGTACTTTAATGAATGCATTGAGCATCGTTAGTTAATCTTAGTAAATGCATTAACTAACATAATGAAATAATGGGACCTTGTTATAAAGTTTTACCATGATAATGAGGCTTCCTCATTAGGATACCAGGGCAGTTGCATCACCCTGACATTGTTGACACAAAAAATTAAATACACTCTTCATTGAAGAGGCATATTCAAATCACTGCACATAAGAATTGCATTTTAAAGTATTTCTGAACACATTTTTACAGAACTATATATACACATACACAAAAATGCCTTTGCTTTGCTTACGTATGCTATATGTCTATAGAGTAAGCATCTAGAAAGCTCACAAGAACACATACCATTGGACTGAAGTCTGTTGGCTCCACCTAATGCATTAAAAGCCCCCTGGACATGCTGCACCTGCAATTGAGTGACATGACACTGTAACACATGTTTATTTTACATGGTCTATAATTCTTATTGACTGCATGTGGATGACCCAACCTGAAGCTTCTCCCCAAAGGCAAGTTTGTGGATGATGTGGGTCATATCAGGGCTCTGCGGCTGAGCAGTCGCACTGTGTGTTGACACATGAAAGTTTCCTGGAACCTACAGAAAACAGACCAAGTCAACACCATTATCATACAGGCAAACACATCAGATGGTACAGTTTCCATTCACTTTAGAGAAGGCCTTTCATTTGAAGACAATAATGGTTAAGCCCTTCAGGTAGCATGTGAATCTACAAGGACACTAATGACACTCCTTATAGCTTCTAGCCTTATAATGAGAAGTTCCACAAGAAACATTCAACAACAAACAAGTAGAAAAGAATGCATTTGACATCAAGCACATCTTACTTTATTAATACTGAACTCCCCTTCAAAGCGGCACCCGTGACCGTTGTTTAGAGGCACTTTCATTGAATTGTCTATGTGGCCCACTTCATGCCGCCCCATCTCATCCTGGATGTCCAAACCCACCACTATGTATATACAAATATATAGACACAACAGAAAATAGAAAAATACAGACACAGAGCTTGAAACACTTTCATTTACATTGTACAAAAGGACACTTTTACAATAACAATTACAATTAAAAAAAAATTAAACTTTCTCAACTTCTTGGTGTTTTTGGAGCTTCATAGAGTAACTGGCCAAGTCATGTTTTGGTGAACTTCAACAAACAAATATCTTCATACATATGCATCAAGTTCATGACTTCAGTAGAATCATTATACACAACTGTTTATTTGACCTTTCACAGCTAAGAAATAAAAAACCTCAGTAGTGTCGTAGCAGATCTTCTGACAGTGGTGTATGCTAACAGCATGTTGTCACGCCCAATGCTATTTTAAGACTGCCTTCCTAAATGGACGAGAACGTAACACTTACTCTTTACACCTGTGATGACTATACTATTCATGATCTCAAAAGCACAAAAAATAAAGGCCAGCCAGAAAATGAAAGGAAGAATGATTCTATTAAACGCTTTCCAGTGTGTTTGACTATTTCCACTGAGCTAAAATACTGACGTTGCACTGGTCGCTCATTACTGATCCGACAATTCAAGCCTTAAATCACAACATCTTTTTTGCCAGTTTTTAGATTCCAGTAAACTTTGAACAAAATCTCCACTCATTAAAGAGCAAATGTGTGAACGAAAACATTTAATTGCCTTTTTAAGATGCGTGCCCAGAATATTAAAGGTCTTGCAACATTTTCTTAGCGCATAAAGGAAAAAGCATTCACATTTTCCACATAAGCACACAAGTGTCGAAAAGTCACGTTGCTACTCCAAGGGAACAATGTGTATTCCTCCAAAAATTAAAACCAATTTAGCATGGTAAGAGTAACAACATGGAAAGACCACATGTACTTTTGTAAAAAGTATACAAATAAAAATAATACAAATAAATAAAATTGTTTTTTTTTAAAATCCTTTTCCGAGGATAACATGATATGGCATGTCAAATGCCATGTATCAATTATCAGTTATTGTGGACCAAATTTAAGTCTCATGATCCATTCATAACATGTGCTATTATTGCTTTTATCATTCTAGACATTTCATATGGTATACAATAAAATAAGCACAAAAAAAAAAGCCCAATTGACTTTTAAGTATTGAAGTAATGACTCGAGTCATATTAAGAGGCCAGAATTTCAGAGAGGCTTACATTTGACTTCAGAAGGCCAGCATTAACCACCTAGCAACCAACCACAACACCTTAGAAACCACTCAAGAATACATTACGTGCATATCAATCTCCTAACAACCACCCCAAACACCTTAGCATCATGGAGGCAACATGGGAAACAGGCACTCGTGTTCTTCAGAAAAGGTCTACTTGTACTTCTAATAGGTGTTTGAAAACAGTACATTAAATGAGGTCATTATTGAGATCACAGTAAGGCTTGTCTCCATGACTCATAACAAAATCAGACAAAGTTGGGTTTCAGTCAGAAGGGCCTCATTTAAAAGAAAATGCGTCTTCCATAATAGGCATGACCTCTATTTCTCACCCGTCAGAACTGCCCAAGACGTTGCTCTGAACATAGTTTGGGCTCCGCGTAATGTGTGTGAAACAGCACGTCTTGGCAAACATTTGAGGATCTGCCCGAAAATGACATCAGAGGTGACCACAATTCCTCTGAGGGTGCTGACCTTTATAAACACGATCTTTAAGTCACTTTGCAAACAAATTTCAACAGCAAGGGACATTGGTTATGCTTGGTAAAACTCACCAGTGGACCCATATTTCTATGATCCTAATCTCAATATTTTTAGGATTTTTTCGCAATTTATTGAGACAAAAGAGTCACATTCAAAATATTTAATAGCTATTTACCTATTTATCTTCCTAAAATACAGTAAAAATATGCATATAATAAAACACTTTTCACTAAATAAACACAAGGAAGAATATATAACCATTTTCAGTTAAATGTTTCCTTATTTTATCTCACTAGCAAAGTCATTTGACACATTGCCCAGCCTTAATCTAAATAACTAGTGATCAACTATTGTTACAATATTCCAATTCTGACTTAATAGTTGATCTCTAGTTAAATAGGGCATGTGACTGAATCATTTACGCAAACATGACATATCAGGTATTATTTGGCAAACTGGTATGCAGAGCATTACCAAATATGAAACAGTATTTCCCCATATGCTTGCTCTCGTATGACTATATGTTTCCCGTTTGATGGACGGATAGGTCTATCCTAATCCTTCTGAGACAAAGCCCACACAATATGTCTCAAACGGAGACTTTCAGTGACTGTAAAGTTTTGGATTCTTATCGCAATGTACGTCACACATCAGGAGCTCTGCTAAATGAGTTAAGATCCCACACTAACAGTAATGTCACTGCTAACACACATAACATGTCAACAAAGATAATTGATGATACACATGTGGTAAGAGTGTTTATGTATTTTATGTATATACTCACAATCACAGTGTAAGTTTGGCAAACTGATGTTTAAACTCACATCTATCTTCCCCCCACTGTCCTTATCGGGGTCATCCACATACAGTTCATTTACTCTGTAAACACACACACACACACACAGACACGAAAACACAAACATTAAATATAGTACTGACAAGCATTAGCCATCTGTAAAGGTCAACTGCTAATAATTATGCAAGCCTGACAGTAAAATAACAAAATTGCAGTGAGTGCAATTTTCGTTTCCTCACTTCCCCCGGTGAACACTTGACAGCAGTTGACAAACAGGCACCAATGTTTACGTCCTGTGTGAAACTGATCTGTCACTAAAGTTACAACAGTGTGATTGCATTCGCGTCATAGATTCGTGCATCTTGAGTGTTGATAAAAACAGCTCAAATAACCATTTTCAACAAAACCGAAACATTTTTACTAACTCTAAAAATGTCATATGGTCTAACCATCGCACTAAAATCAATGTATTGAACACTAATATTATTTTGGATTCAAAACTATTCTGACCTGTTCTTGAGGTTGAATTATTTTAGGTTCAGATTTTAAACTAGACTTTTTTTTCCCTTCATTATGATCTTTGGATTGTTGGATCACCTAGACATTTTTGATTATAAATTTTAATTCAGAAATTAAAAAAACATTCATCATAACATGCTTGTATGTAAGTCTGTGTCTGTGTAAATTGTATTTATATATCTCCTGGACCCCCCCCCAAAAAAAATCATGTCCTTGCCATTTTTGACTGATGTCTTTATGAGAACAACATTCATACATACATTTCTGTAGCGATGAATCCCGTCAGTTCTGAGAGAAAGAGGAACAACATGAAGACACAGCAGCATACTGAAACTGAGGGGATAAGAAAATGTCAAGAAAACAATAGTGAGCTGTTTGTATAACAAAACTAGTTATATTATGTGAAGATATTTTCAAAGTAACATTTTAAGTCAGTGCTTGCGGAAAGTAACTCATTTTCAGAAATGTTCTTTGTTGTTAGCAGTGATGTCGTTTCTCAAAATGATGTCTGACCATGCAAAATTATTACAACATGTCAAGTGTATATAAGAGTGAAAGGGGCATTACATAGGGGTGCTCAACAGGCGAATAAACATGCGTGGCTTTGTTGCTCTGGTTAGTGTAATCGTTACCAAGATCAACATGTGACCAAATGAGTCAAACTAGAAAGCTGGCTGCAGAAGCTAGTGCATATTTACATGGAGACAGTCTCCAGTGATCTGTGGTCATGTGACTTTGTGGCTCACACGTCATACTCTGACTCTGGTTTGTTCCAGTTTACTCAAGCTAATGTTTAGCTAAAACACAAACAATAAGGCATGTCGCTATGACACATAGCTCACGGATTCAGGTTCAATGTCGGTTATAACACTTGCCCCACTTTAATGAAGATAATACTGGGAAAGAATGAACACTTTGATGATATAATTATTACTTGAGTTGATTCAATCAGACAGATGACGAGATCTTCTTTAAAAACAGGATGGATTAAATCATACAAATTATGCTATCTTCACTGATTTAGCTTATTGTCTTTTTCCCTTCCCTCTTTTATATCTATCTTTTTGTCAACTCTACAGAAAGGCAGAAAAGTTGATTAAATTAAATGGATGCGGTTATCGTTGTAGATTATTGATTTTTGTTTTCCCTATCTGTTTCATTAACAGCCTTAAAAACACAATCAATGAAACCAGACAGATGCAGTTTATCATAGTATTTGTATAGATTTTTTTCTGTCCTGTTTCCATATTGTTAACTAGAAGGAAAAGCTTTAAAAGTCCATAAAATCAAACGGATCCTGTAATCTTAGACGTTCATTTTGAAAAGATCTTAAAGGGATAGTTCACCTAAAAATGAAAATTCTGTCATCATTTACTCACCCTCATGTTGTTCCAAACCTGTATGAGTTTCTTTCTTCTTCTGAACACAAAAAAGGATATTTGGAAGAACGTGGGTAACCAATCAGTTTTGGGACATCACTGAATACAGTGGGTACGGAAAGTATTCAGACCCCCTTAAATTTTTCACTCTTGTTATATTGCAGCCATTTGCTAAATCATTTAAGTTAATTTTTTTCCTCAGTAATGTACACACAGCACCCCATATTGAAAAAAAAACACAGAATTGTTGACATTTATTAAAAAAGAAAAACTGAAATATCACATATTCCTAATATTCCGACCCTTTGCTGTGACACTCATATATTTTTCTCAGGTGCTGTCCATTTCTTCTGATCATCTTTGAGATGGTTCTACACCTTCATTTGCGTCCAGCTGTGTTTGATTATACTGATTGGACTTGATTAGGAAAGTCACACACCTGTCTATATAAGACTTTACAGCTCACAGTGCATGTCAGAGCAAATTAGAATCATAAGGTCAAAGGAACTGCCCGAAGAGCTCACAGACAGAATTGTGGCAAGGCACAGATATAGCCAAGGTTACAAAAAAAATTCTGCTACACTTAAGGTTCCTAAGAGCACAGTGACCTCCATAATCCATAAATGGAAGACGTTTTGGGACGACCAGAACCCTTCCTAGAAATGGCCGTCCGGCCAAACTGAGCTATCAGGGGGGAGAAGAGCCTTGGTGAGAGAGATAAAGAAAAACCCAAAGATCACTGTGGCTGAGCTCCCAGAGATGCAGTCGGGGGATGGGAGGAAGTTGTAGAAAGTCAACCATCACTGAAGCCTTCCACCAGTCGGGGCTTTATGGCAGATTGGCCCGACGGAAGCCTCTCCTCAGTTGCAAGACACATGAAAGCCCGCATGGATTTGTGAGATGGTGAGAAATAAGATTCTATGGTCTGATGAGACCAAGATACAACTTTTTGGCCTTCATTCTAAGCGGTATGTGTGGAGAAAAAAAGGGCACTGCTCATCACCTGTCCAATACAATCCCAACAGTGAAGCATGGTGGTGGCAGCATCATGCTGTGGGGGGTTTTTCAGCTGCAGGGACAGGACGAATGGTTTCAATCGAGGGAAAGATGAATGCGGCCAAACACAGGGATATCCTGGACGACAACCTTCTCCAGAGTGCTCAGGACCTCAGACTTTGCCGAAGGTTTACCTTCCAACAAGACTATGACCCTAAGCACACAGCTAAAATACGAAGGAGTGGCTTCACAACAACTCTGTGACTGTCTTGAATGGCCCAGCCAGAGCCCTGACATAAACCCAATTGAGCATCTCTGGAGAGACCTAATAATGGCTCTCCACCAACGTTTACCATCCAACCTGAAAGAACTGGAGATGATCTGCAAGGAGGAATGGCAGAGGATCCCAAATCCAGGTGTGAAAAACTTGTTGAATCTTTCCAAAAAGGACTCATGGCTGTATTAGAGCAAAAGGGTGCTTTACTAAATAATGAGCAAAGGGTCTGAATACTTAGGACCATGTGATAGTTCAATTTTTCTTTTTTAATAAATCTGCAAAAAAATTCAACAATTCTGTGTTTTTCTGTCAATCTGGTGTGCTGTGTGTACATTAATGAGTAAAAAAAAATACACTTCAATGATTTTAGCAAATGGCTGCAAAAAAACAAAGAGTGAAAAATTTAAGGGGGTCTGAAAACTTTCCGTACCCACGTATTAACAGTAGTCAACATTTGAAGTGGATCAAAACTTTTCAACAAAGTTGTCCTAAAACCAAAACAATAACCGTTCTTGTCTTAGGACCCCTTTTTTGACCACTTAAAAGGTTGAATACTGTATATACAGATATATATATAAATACATAAATTATAAGTGCCATGAAAAGGTTTTTGCCCATTCCTGTTTTTTAATTTTTTGCATATTTTTCACACTTAAAAAATTCAGATCATCAAACAAATTTCAATATTACACAAAGATAATACAAAAGTAAATACAAAATGCAGTTTTTAAAATGATGATTTCATTTATTAAGGGAAAAAAGCTGGCCAAACCTGCCTGGCCCTACGTGAAAAAAAAGTAATTGCCTACTGTTAAATCATGAAAGAACTGTGATTAACCACATTATTTTAGAAAGCTGTGTTAAATTTCACTAGCCACACCCAGAACTGATTACTGCAGACCTGTTGAATCAAGAAATCACTTAAATGGAACCTGTCTGACAAAGTGAAGCATGATTAAAGAGCAACACATCATGCCGCGAAATTCAAGAACAGATGAGAATCAAAAAAGTTGACATGTATCAGTCTGGAAAGGGTTATGAAGCCTTTTCTAAGGCTTTGGGACTCCAGCGAACTATGGTCAGAGCCATTATCCACAATTTGAGAAAACTTGGAACAGTGGTGAAGCTTCACATGAGTTGCCGGCCAACCAAAATTACTCAAAGAGCACAACGACGACTCATCCAGGAGTTCATAAAAGAACCCAGAACAACATCTTAAAGAACTGCAGGCCTCACTTGCCTCAATTAAGGTCAGTGCTCATGATTTAACAATAAGAAAGAGACTGGGCAAAAAAACGGCATCCATGGGAGAGTTCCAGGGCAAAAGCCATGCTGACCAAAAAGAACACAAAGGCTCGTCTCCCATTTGCCAAAAAATATCTTGATTATCCCCAAGACCTTTGGGCAAATATTCTGTGGACTGATGAGACAAAAGTTTAAATTTTTGGAAGGTGTGTGTCCCATTACACCTGGCGTAAAAGTAACACTGCATTTCAAAAAAAGAACATCATACCAACAGTAAAAAATGGTGGTGGTAGTGTGATGGTCTGGGGCTGCTTTGCAACTTCAGGACCTGGATGACTTGCCATAACTGACGGAACCATGAATTCTACACTCTATCAGAAAATCCTGAAGAAGAATGTCCAGCCATCAGTTTGTGACCACAAGCTCAAGCACACTTGGGTTATGTAACAGGACAATGATCCAAAACACACCAGAAAGTCCACCTCTGAATGGCTCAAGAAAACAAAATTAAGGTTTTGGAGTGGACAAGTCAAAGTCTGGACTTAAATCCAATTGAGATGCTGTGGCATGACCTTAAACAGTCCATTCCATCTCAAAAACCCTCCAATGTGGCTGAATGAAAACAATTCTGCAAAGAGGGCCCAAATTCTGTGAAAGACTCATTGACAGTTATCGCAAACGCTTGATGCAGTTGTTGCTGCAAAGGGTGGCACAACCAGTTATTAGAATTACGGGGCAATTACTTTTTCACGTCGTGCCAGGCAGGTTTGGACAGCTTTTTTCCCTTAATAAATGAAATCATAATTTCAAAACTGCAGTTTGTATTTACTCAGGTTATCGTTGTGTAATATTAAAATCTGTTTGATGATCTGAATCTTTTAAGTGTGACAAATATGCAAACAATTAAAAAACAGGAAGGAAGGGGGGGCCCAAAAAACTTTCACACACAGGTTATGTAAGATTTTTTTTCTCCATACTATGGAGGTCAATGGCTACCGTCAACTGTTTGGTTACCAACATTCTTCAAAATATCTTCTTTTGTGCTCAAGAGAAGAAAGAAACTCATACAGGTTTGGGAGAACTTGAGGGTGAGTAATTGATGACTGAATTTTAATTTTTGGGGCGAAATATCCCTTTAACACAACTACCCTAGATATTTACATTTGGGTACTTGAGAACTTTATCACAGAACCGGTTAAGGAGCTAAATATTTAGGTTGAGTTTAGGGTTGGTCTACACAGGTTTCAGCAAACATTACTAAATCTTAAGTAATTCACTTGAGGCCAAAACAACAATGGACAGAGCCACAGGAATGAGTGTAGAATGACATAGTCCTACGTATCATATTATCATGAGTCAAACGGCAACACCTAGTGTTACAAACATCCATACTTCTGAATCATGAGGATACGATGAGCCATACTCAGTTAGGAACAGTTAGGAAACTAAAACTGACTCAGCAAATTGATTTGGAAAAAAATACAACTGTGGATCAAAGGAGGAATGTTGATGTAAGCACACAAATGAAGCAGCAGAGTAGCAACAGGCAGTAAAAGCCAGTGCCAGATGAAGCAAGCTATTGGTTTACTGGAGTGGATGAGGGTCTATGATGGCAAATTAACATTATAAACATTGGCACTCACTAAAAGCTCCAGTATACGTGGGCTGGGTAAGATCTTTGGGCACTTTCCTGTAGATATCGAACCTGGAAGGAAAAGAGAGAGAAGAATAAGAGAGAAAAAAAGAAAGGTAAACATTACAGACTCCTGGGAAGAGTTCATGTGAAAGCACATTGTGTTCTCAGTGTAGTTTAAGGCATTACAGAGGACTTTAGGAATGTCCATGAAACACCGGCCCAGACGCAACAGTCTAAGCAACCCCCACTTCTTGAGTTACACCTCTTCCTTTGCATTTCAATCTCAACCTTCTTCACACAACATTGTGGCTGAGGTCAGAGCAAAGGCTGTCAGCACTGAATAAATACACATCGATCACTGTGACCAGAGTGAATGTCACGGAAGGCAAACAATACACATTTCAAAACTACATACCTAAAAACTATTGGCTTAAAAAGGGCCCTTCAGGCTACACTACATGTCAAAATAGATATACATTTTTATTTTAAAATGAGATACATTTACTCGTTTTGTTTTTCGCTGAATTACTGTATTACTGAATTAACCTAAATTTAGTGAGGTTTAGCCTGAAACAAGTAAAATACCTACAAACCAAACAAGACAAAATAATGACAAAACATCTTATTTGTAATATATTTTGCTACTCCAAAGAATGTATATTGTTTTAATTATGTTTACATATTTTGTTTAGGAAAACAAGATCGTTGAGTCTCACTAAGAAACAATCAAGGTGATATTTCAGCCCAAACTCATTCATATTTTGAATAAATAAAACAAAACAAAAAAAAAAATCAGACAATAAAAAATTCTTTTCTTGGGGAGTGGGACATTATTTTCATGTTACTTATCCAATTTAACCAAAAAATATTTCATATTCCATAATTTTCTGTATTGAGGTAATGAGTGGCATTTGTTATTTTTATGAATATACTGCTAACAACAAATATAACAAAACATTTTAATAGTCTTGAAAAATGCATTTTTTAATTTGAGTGAAATACGACTAATATGAAATATGACTACAAAAATACAGATTTATGATTCACCCAGACACTGGTCAAGAACAGGATTTTTTGCAGTTGAGCAAATTAACTGCAGTCTATTGTGTGCAACTGCACAATACTTAATTCTTCAGGTAATATGCATTTCCCCTGTACTGCACTGAAAAACATCTGCATTTGCCGTCAAAAGTAGACCAAGCTCTTAGAATGCCTTAAAAACTAATGGCCCTCCTTTGAATAAAACACAGTATAGAGAACAATGAAGCAATACATGATATATGCAATTCTATTAAATAACAAAGACAGTTACTGCACAACAAACTATCAGAGTTATGTTTATTTATTAACAGAAAAGAAACTACAATCCTTGGTTCGTTTAAGACGACACCAAGAAAGAAGTAAACTCTCCACGAGTCCATGTGTAATATTACACCCTTTAGGAATGTGTCCAATCCTTGACTTTTTAAGGAGCTCTCAAACTGTGTTAGCTCCAAAGCAAAACTATCCAGCTCGGAGTCTTGTGCCCTTTTTCGGCTTTGAAACCTTCACGCCGCCTGCCCTCAAAAACACGTACATCTGTGAACATTTCTTGCAGTGAAATGACCCAAGCTGACGCAATGCTGGGGGGGGGGGGAGTGGGGCTGGCGTTTCTCTGCTATACCCACGACAGGAACCACATAGTTCACCATGTTCTGACAGAAGAGCTCACAGGATGTAGAAGGGAACCCCATTGTGTGAAACTCAGGAGAAGGACATGCTGTTCCTAAACCACTGACATCCCTGATGTCTTCATTTACTGTGCAAGACCCGATTTTGTAAACGAGACTGAAGAATATACAGTGGCCCCGAAGTAGATTTTTGTGTCTAATGGAAAAAAAGAAAGAAAACGATAGTCATATTCAGTGTTAAAATGCTTTATGGAGCGACTGTACTCGTATGACTTTCTGCTATCAAACTGAAGAGCGCTTTCATTAAATGTAGTTTAATATAAATCTGTCCGTATTCACACATTCATTTAAGCCTAATGAACTTTCTGGACCAAATACCACACGAAGGGCAAGCAATATTGGTACATGCACTTGAGCATCATTGTGTGAATTTATACAAATTCACCACCGCGTAAAAGACTTACACTTTCTTATGAGATCAGGTCAGATCTCAAGAACAGATATCACCACAACTGAAAACAGGGATTTTGAAAATGCATAGAAAAGTCTAAACTCAAACTAAAGCTAATGTCTATATGTTTATCTCTTTACATGTGAAGCAGAAAATATGGAAAACATGCAACAACACACAAAAGTGTGTTCAGTACACACACAAAAATGTGGATTAGGCAGAACAGACACGATTTTCAATGTGTTGCACAACAGGTGTAACAGTCACACGTTCCCCCAGGCTGTTGAAGAGGATCTCTCAGATATTTCTTATTATACGTCAGCACACGCTTGAAGGGCTCATATATTAACAGATACAAGACTGTACCACAGTGACAAAGGAATGTTTTTATCAAATTACACTGTGCAAATGTTAGTTAGTTAAGACCAGAATTAGGGCTGCACGATTATGACTCATAATTGTCGATTATTCCCTTGAAATTGTAATTGCGATTATTAATTATGATTATCACAATTTACATTGAATGATGTTCATACCAGTGTTTTATGCAACTGCATGCCTTATTTTTATATGAAAATAAACAAGCTGAAAACACTCTGTATTAAGCATTACTATAGTATTAAGCCTCAAATGTCACGTATACATCGGATTGGTTTCTTCTTTCAATTATAAAAAAGTAAAAATATGAATGGTATTATAATGTTATACTAAAACTGAAATTTAAATAATGGGAAAAACCTTTAAGATAATATGTAGAAAGAAAAAAAACGCATCTTAAGCACGCAGAATAACATAAGTGGACTTTGAACGATTACGTAATTGTTTGTGGCATCTATAATTGTAATCGTGATTAGAAATACGATTAATTGTGCAGTCCTAACCAGAATATTTACACTGAATTCTAAATGTATAGTGTAAACACAGTACCAGTCAAAACTTTGAAAACACATGGCTGAATTGACCATTTCATTGTCTTTTATCTTAAGGTTTCTGCTTAAAGCTTGAAATTAGTTTTGCAGACAAATATAAATCGTGCCAATATATGAATAAAATCTAAAAACGATTAAAACATTATGAAGAATTCTTAAATGGATAGAGTTATAGAGTGAAAAGTTAAAATTTCCGGCATACATGTGAACTCTTACAATAAATATACAATAAAATACATTTGAATCCAATCCCCACATTAAACTGTAATGATGTCTTCTATAACTGCAACATCAGACACAGTATTGTGATTCGTTTTTGCTAAAGCAATATCACAATGATGTATACAATGTGGTGAGCTTTTCTTCATTATTTTTGTTCTGTCTATGAAAACAATTCCAAAGCAGGATCAATTATGGCCTGTGTAGTAAACAAAAGACTAGTGATACAACCAGTAAAACATCAAGTGCTGTTAAATGTAATAGAGCAACTAACATTTTTTTTCTCTTTGTTTCTTTTATTTCTTTCTTAGCTGGATGAAAAGCCACAATGAATAACTGTTAAAAATTATGTTATTATATGTTGTCCACCAAACATTGATCAATGCAATTTGAAGGCTATGAAACAAATATAGTGAATGCATCTAAAAAGAAAAGGTTAAAATATAAACACTACTTTCTAAAGCCAAAAACAACAAACTGATTGCTTTATTACAGTACAATTTGAAGTCAATAAGTTAAAAATGATCATAAATACAAAAGCACAGACTGTATGTTAACTGGTATGTTAACACATTCATTCATCTGAATATAGAAGTTATATTCAATTTATACTCGTATATAATAATAGTCCCTTTACTGTCACTGTGCTCACAAAAATCCAAGTGCTTGTTACATGTAGAATTATAAAACGAAACATTTGCAACATGTATATTTTAGAATTATTGCAATTCTGTTCTATTGTGCTCAATCTGTTTTACATGCACACATACCAATGCTCGTTCACTGAACTCTGTGAGGTTCTCACATGTACTCGCAGATTTGTTGTTGTTTATCCATTATTATAGATTTTATGAATTAGCGGTTGCAGTTGTACAAGCCAGTTGTATAACTGTGAAGTCAGTTGACTGGAATGAACTGTGGTATAATAGTGTGTTCCACAGCAGGAGGTTTATGAGTCTATTCTCTGGCACACAGCACCATTCTCTGTGTGTTTTTAAAGAGGAAGTGATTTCTGCTATATAAAGAGCTAATGGTTTTATTTCAGGCCTCTTTGGCACTTTCATTGGGGAATCAGATTAGTCTACAGATGAGCTAAAAGGAAGCTTGATTGGAAACAAGGAAACAAGGTTGTGTTGTCGCCTTAGCTACCAACAGTTAAGTATTATGATGCAATAGCACAATGCCCGCAGCCCTATATATGCATATGCAACTGTTAAAGCAAACCAAAGACAAAAATGCTGGACATAAACATCTTAATAGACGGGGGGGGGGGAAGATATATGATATATGATATATAAAGACAGGAAATATGCTGGCGCCTGCTACCACCGATATTCACAATTCATTTCATTCTGAATCTGTCTACAGTCATCCGACACATTAGAATCTCGAGAAAAACATGATCTTTATAGTGATGTTCTATTTTTATAATTACTTTTGTTACTTTGTTTGGGGAACATATAAATACTGAATTTCACACATAATTACACATTAATAACTCAAAATTAACATCAATACCTTTGTGCCATTAGGTTGAATTACATTACAGCTTCTGACACAAATACTATTAAACTAATTTATAGGCATAAATTACAATTCAGATTTAATTATTATTTTTCCTCGTATCTCGACATGAAAAAAATATGCGACGTTAACAATTAGAGAAAAATTTAACACACTACCAAATGTTTAGGGTCAGTAAGAATTTTTTTTTTTTAAACAAATGGATACTTTTATTCTACATGGATGCATTAAATTGATTAAAAGTGACAGTCATAACTTATAAAGTGTTACAAAACATTTCTGTTTCAAATAAATGCTGTTCTTTTGAGTTTTCGATTCATCAAAGAAACTTGAAAAATGCATCGCGGCTGATAATAGCAACACAGATAAAAATCAGAAATGTTTCTAATAATCAGCATTTTAGAATGATTTCTGAACATCATGTGACACTGAAGACTGGAGTATAATGATGCTGAAAATACAGCTGAGCATCACAGCAATAAATCAGAGTTTAAATCATATTCACATAGAAAACAGTTCTTTTAAATTGTAATATTTCACAAAATTAGTGTTTTTACTGTGTTTTTGAGCATACGAATTTCTTTCAAAAAACGTACACACCACAAACTTTTGAAAGAAATCAATCTTCGACAAATTAATCAATCATTGTTTGTCTCGTTTGTCCTCCATAATTGGCTATGCACATAGCACAACACAAACTTTTTGTCATGGATAATAACAATTACATTAAAAATACAAGAAAAAGACATAGTAAGCATTGAGTGCACTCTGATCTACAGACATGTTTTTCTTGATTCAGTGTGGATAATACCAGTCAGTACCTAATGTGTCTCTGCAAATGTATAACTGTATTAAAATTATATTAACCTATTCCGTTACAGATTCAATATTAATATGCTCTTTCATAGACGATTCTTTGGTTTCCATATAGCAGCAGAACTCATGCTGTGATGCATTTGAATGTCATTTGCACATGTTGTGGGTCCTATTTTGTATTTGCATAACCATGCAGTGTAACCAGTATGAGCAGGAATTTAGCATAAAAAAAAAGCAAGTGGACGACTATGCAACATCAATATTAAATGTTGTGTCTTATGCAAAACTGACATAATTCTTGCTTGGAACACAACTTTTGATGGGTCTTTCCAACACTAATTTAGGATGCTACTAAATGCACATCTACAACTTTTCACCTGCACCTAAATCAAGTGATAAATGCTGCATGCAGTTGCCAAAAGACTGCTGACAGCACCCTGCTCATATCTGCATTAGTACTTGTTTTTTACAGAACATTAACACAAAAAAGAAATGGCTGTAAAAGTGTCAAGCTGGGCATTCTTCTGTAGTATGTGGAATTACTAGCCGTCTTAAAACCTAGTGAGCTGCTTAGACAGCAGTTTAGTGCATGACAGACGCATTTACGCAACATACTAGGTAGGTAACGTCAGCTCACTAGGTTTTGAAGCACTTCCATTGTGTCTACGGTGGACGTGTTTGATTCATGCACTAAAGAAAAAACACAAGCCCACGAGCAACTCGCTTCAAACTTCTACTCACCTCCGCACATCGAAAGTCATTGTGTCTGTACGAATAAAATAAAAATATATATTTTACATATAATACTTGATCAAATCAAATCAAGTCAAGCGTGTTTAAAGATAAACGACACAACTAGAGGAATACTCCAGATTCTTCCTTCAATCCTGCCGGCTGTTCAGACCGGATGTGACATCCGCTTAGTACGCTTTGCACAATCCTATTGGTTTGAGGGGAGCGAGCAGCGTGATTCTGTTTCCGGTTAATAAATAAGTTGTGGCGTGCAAACTTAACGCGTTGCCTGTGGTGATTAATCAGGTCCAAGTTCATTTAGCTGCTTTTGCTTCCGTTTATGTGGTACAGCAGTTTAAAGCTGTTTCTACAGCAACTAAAGCCTAAATGTGGCTATGTTGTGTTCTTCCTGTATCATAATGAGAACCTATTGGAATTCTGCTTAACTTGACTGAAATCTGATCTTCACTATAATAATAATAATAGGCTTCGATAATTAATCAGTTTACATTGCCATGTCTACATAAAACAAGTTATTTTTACAATTGGTGTCTAAAGTATATACAGCCTTGTTCTGTAGCAACAGACCGTTGAAGCTGAAGCTCAACAGAAGTTGTGCCATACAATATGACAGTGATTCTAGAATCAACAGCAATGGCACAAAAAGAAGAAATTACATATTTCCCAATGGGAACAGAGTACCGAACACAGTCAGTATCAAGTAATGTAGGGTTAGGGTTATCCCAAAATTACACATTTCATTTAAGTTATTGGAAATAAACTCCAGTGTTCCAGTGATATATCTCCCCTACATTTTGAGGATTCACACAGAGGATTCTTCACAGGGTTCTCACATAATGAATATTTCTTCTTTGTTATTTTATAAATATGTTATAGAAATTGCACTTACAAAGAGCAATTTCAAGCCAATGAAATATCGAACAGCCGAACAAGTACAAAGCAAACACACACAAGATATTACAAGATCCTTAGATATAATTACTATGATACAATTCAATCTTACTATTTTGTTAGACATTGCACATATTACCCAACTAAACAGTAGTTGTGGCTGAATGATGTGGTGCACCATGCAGTGTGTCTCACTATGTCATATCTGGGTGCATTCGAGAAATTTCAGCTGTCAGACAACAATACAGAATATGCAAAAATTACTATAAATGATTTATGGAAAAGAGGCAAAGGGACATACAAAGTATTTTCCCAGGCATGACATCTGTTGCTCAGAAGCACCTCTGTCCGTAAATGGTCCGTTATTATGACATTGGTATATTTTACTTGCTACACCAAGGAAATGCCTCATTTGTCATACTATTTCACTTCCCTTTCTAACAATCAGAACGTGCTTTTATAATTTGTAGATAGTAGATATAAATGTTTTACAAACAACTGTTTTTGTAAAGCGTATATCAGAGAACATTTCCATATTTAAATGTTAGTATGAACAATGCTGTGCCATTCTCATGCATGCAAAGTTTGTAACTCATGTATGCAGTACACAATGTTCTTCCTGGGGCATTACAGTCTGATCTTGTGGCTTGCATTTCTCTGCTGACTCATCTGTGTTTTTAATAGTAAAACTGTTTGCTTTTTCTGTCCGACAAATGATTTGTACAGAAATCCTCCACAAATCTTGACTCAAGTATCAGAAATACAGTACTGATGTCATGACTTACATGTCCTTTTGCTTCTTGTAAAGTATTGTGGCTGTCACATTAAAATGTTTATGGAATTTCATATTATTTATGGAAAATGTCTAAACTGATCCACTGAACAAACTCGCAAACACTGCACTCCAATTCCATAGCAACACATTTTGCCCTCATTGCTGTGAGGAATGTGGTATATGGTAGCAGGTTAACCAAAACTAAACATCACATTACAGAGAAAATAAATAAAAATAGTTGCCAATTACATGTAATGGATGTACCTTGTAAAATATTCAAACTCTGACAACCTAAGGTACACTAAAGTACACTGACTTTTTGGTCGAAACATGTTGATTATCTTAAAAATATAGATCTCCTACACCATGGCCTCATATACATGCTTGGTTTGTGTTTCAAGCTGATGGAAATTTACTTGACCTCAAGTTTCTATACAGTGATTAACTTTTATGGTTTCCCTTTGCTCTCACGGCATTGCACACTATGTACTCCTGTACAATAAAAACAAAGTATAAACTTTTATGAGTACAATGACAGGTTCACTAATTATCTTGTTATTTATCTGAAGAGGAACGTTTTTAAGAAATCACAAGAAACAATAATATAATGGAAATAACATATACATTAATTTATGTTTGACAACTATTATTGGATTGTTATGAGATGATAATACAGGAAGCGTTACTAACATCACAGAAATAAATAAATAAATAAAACAATTGTTAATATCGTGATTGTTTCCCTATAGTCAACAACGACATAAAATGAAGAGATTAAAATGTTACTTTAGACTCATACTTCTCATGAGAAAAACTCCCCAGTAATCTGAGATCTCAATATGATCTCAAATATTTCTCATCAATTTCTGTTTGCTGAATACCTGTAAAGTGGGACGCTTAAGATTATTCTTTATTATTATATATGTGCGCATATTCTTCCTCCATATTTTAAAATTCCATTCTTATATCTTAACCGTTTGGAACATATTTTAAAACTAATTTATATTTACATAAATGATCAGAAAGTGTCCCACTTTATGCCCTGTTTGGAACTGACATGAGAGGGAACTACCAAATGTGTTAATCTGCCAAAACAGCAACATTATTGGCCAATGCTGATAGTCTCAAAATGGCCAAACGTTGACCTGGCTGATAAATGGGTCTAAGATCAAAGATCAACTTCTGAGGAAACTTTGTCACTCAAAACCCCTAAACCACCATCCCAGCAACAACAACAACAATCATCACCATCAATACTAACACTCAAATTTAGTGACACCTCTCAGACCACATTACCAGTCTCTTTGGTCTAGAGGTCGACTGGCTTTGGCAGGCTCGGATAACACTGACGTACGTGCGAATTCTCGCGGGCCAGGGGCCAAGAAAGGCGGAGCATTTGACGCAATGTCCCTCAACGAGAGCAGGGGAGGTCAGTATATAACCGTCGCTCAGAGCCTTTCAGATCAGAACAAGTCAAGAAACACCCTAGCGAGTTTTCAATTGGAAACAAAAGAATTCGAATTTCAGCACCGCTCAACGGACTATCTTTGAATCAAACTCTCGAACAAAGGACTTTAGAGAGAGCTTTTCAAGCGCGCGGACTCGTATCGTTTATTTCGCTGTATGTATTTAGAGCTATCATTCTCTACTATGGTCATCATGCAAGTGTCCACCATCGACTCGGCCTCGCTTCGTGATCTGCTGGAGGGAGATGATCCGGACTGTCTGGTTCTGGACTGTCGCTCGTTTTTCTCCTTCAGCTCGTCTCATATATCGGGTTCCAGTAATGTGCGCTTCAGTACTATAGTACGCCGGAGGGCCAGAGGGGGCCTGGGGCTGGAGCACATTGTACCCAACGAGGACACCAGGAACAGGCTTCTGTCCGGGGAATACCAGAGTGTTGTGTTCCTGGATGACCGCAGTCTGGAGATGGGAGAAGTTAAGAAAGACGGGACTTTAATGCTGGCCGTGAACGCTTTGTGTCGCAATCCATGTGGAGCAAGTGTATTCCTTCTTAAAGGTACGAAAAGATTCTTCTTGAACTATATTTGGGGCTATTTTATTATA
Organism: Sinocyclocheilus anophthalmus; assembly: GCA_018155175.1. NCBI lineage: Eukaryota > Metazoa > Chordata > Actinopteri > Cypriniformes > Cyprinidae > Sinocyclocheilus > Sinocyclocheilus anophthalmus. The sequence continues at coordinate 76,633 of JADLZN010009967.1, forward strand.
AAACCATTCCATATACTCGTGTACTGTGAATGTTTTGTGTACTTAAAAGTGCGACCAAATGTTTTCTTAAGCTTTTGACAATTAGACGCTTGTGAATTCCAATTTTGTTAAAAATGATGATTTCTAATTTACTGTTTTTTAGGTGGATTCGAGACGTTTTCCTCTGAGTTTCCTGAAATGTGCACAAAGCCAGCTCCCCCACAAGGCTTGAGTTTACCTCTGAGCTCTAGCTGCCATCCAAACCCTGCTGACTCCTCCTGTAACTCATGTGCAACCCCTCTGTATGATCAGGTAACCTATACATATTCTTTAAATAAGCAGCTGTGCTGTAAATAAGACTAGTTTTGGATCATTACGAGTGAACTTGTCCACTAATTTTCTTTGTTTTATTCTTTAGGGTGGCCCTGTAGAAATCTTGCCGTTCTTATATTTAGGCAGTGCTTATCACGCCTCCAGAAAAGACATGCTGGACATGCTAGGAATCACAGCCCTTATTAACGTCTCCTCCAACTGCCCCAACCACTTTGAAGACCACTATCAGTACAAGAGTATTCCTGTTGAGGACAACCACAAAGCCAACATCAGTTCCTGGTTCAATGAAGCCATCGAATTTATCGGTGAGTATCATTTTTCGCTGATATTATTCAAACCCCTGTTACGAAATAGGGAACAGATGTCACCATATGAGCAGCTTTGGCAGGCAGGCAGACTCCCAGCCCAACCCCCATTACGTCTGAATTCAGTTTTCCAAAAGTTCCCTCCATTTCGACCAGCTGTACGTCCCTGGCCTGACAGCCACTAAGGTTTACATCATCCTCTCATCCGGTTTAAAGAGGTGCCCCCTTTTCAAATAACACCAGGCTGTGACCTGATCTTTTCATGGGGCAACTGGCTCCGTCTGAATGCTTTGCATCCTTTGTTTAGCCTGAACAAAAGCGAGTGTCTCTGGGTCTCTGTTGCCCTCCTATCAGATCCGTGCACTTAGCAGGGATGCTGCAACCCCCCTATTGTGTATTCAGGCCTGTCGGGGGGTGTTTCCCCTCTTACTCGAACCCCTGCCTAGTTTAACTTTTCTTTAATGAGATGGCTTCCTTGATTAGCAAACCTGCAGAGTATAATTTGCAAGTAAATGTGTGATTAGAGAAGCTGTTGAAACTGCTGATAAGGTTGAGCTGGTTTAATTGAGTTTTAACCAATACACTCCTTTTTCCCCCCCACAGATTCTGTACGGAATAAAGGTGGACGCGTCTTCGTTCACTGCCAAGCGGGTATTTCGCGCTCTGCTACCATCTGTTTGGCTTATCTGATGCGCACCAACCGTGTCAAACTTGAAGAGGCCTTTGAGTTTGTCAAACAGCGGCGCAGCATCATCTCGCCCAACTTTAGCTTCATGGGACAGCTTCTGCAATTTGAATCCCAAGTGCTTGCCTCCTCTATGTGTTCCTCGGAGGCAGGAAGCCCCGCCATCAGCAAAAGCAGCACAGTGTTCAATTTCCCCATCCACACAGTGGCCAGCCCTCTTTCCTTCCTGCAGAGTCCCATCACTACCTCGCCCTCCTGCTGAGACGGACTCTTTAAAGTGGTCTGACCTCTTGACTGGGGAGAGTTTTATCTATATGATGACTGTATGATCCCTGAGGTGATCTAACCAGTATTAAGGCTCAGGATCTTTTAATTCCTGTTTTGCCGCCAATATTCCATGATTGTTCACTATTGTGTGTGTAAGGGGATGGCTGATGAAGCCTAGCTCCCCTAGACTGTTTTAGCATTTTAACACTGTGGTCCGTACTTGACTTAAAACCTTTGAAAATTTGATGTGACACAAACCAATTTGAAACACTCCATTTCACCTCCATGAGAATCTCTCCTTTTTTTTTTTAATTGACTTTTTTTTTTTGTTGCTTTGTTTTAATTTGTTCATGAGTCTCTTGACTATTGATAATCAGGTTTTTGGTTGTCTCTTTGCATCGAAAGAAGCCCCGTGTCTTAAAGGTTGCTCAGGGATTGTTTTCATTTTTTATGTTGATGGTGTTACTATTATTATGTTTTTTTTTATTAGGAGAGGAGTGTGTGGAGATAGGCAGCTGTTAGACGTGAAGGTGCTAATCGTAATGTGTACTGCTACTTTTTTTTTTCTTTTTGAACAGTGAATGTAGTTCTGTGTAGGCTCTGCCTTAAGACAATGGAAGTTGAAACAATGAGCCTGTCATGCCTTTTTAGAATGCAATCCGATTCATCAAGATGTTTGTTTGTCCGTAAACAAACACAGAATACCTCATGTGTCTGTACTGTTGTCAGTCCGGTAAGAGTCCTCCAAAAAGCACTACTAACAGGAATGACTCTTGCAAGGCTGTTTTGATATGTGTGACTATTTATTGACTAAATTAATATATTTCTTATGCTATATTTTTTCATATATTTGTGATGCTTGTTGCTGACAATAAACTTTTTTTGCATACACGCAGTCTTATGTGCAGTAATTCTGAGTTGCAAATTGAATTTACATTACATTACATTAGATAGATGTTTAATTTGCAATAATAATCAAGGCAGTAACACTTCACAATAATGTGTCCAAGTGGGGTTGTCCCAACATTTCAGTATTTGATAACATACCAGTGAGGATTCTCAATATCAATACCACAGCAAACATACTCCTTTATTTCAAAAGTAAATTATTATTCATATACAGTGGGGAAAAAAAGTATTTAGTCAGCCACCAATTGTGCAAGTTCTCCCACTTAAAAAGATGAGAGGCCTGTAATTATCATCATAGGTATACATCAACTATGAGAGACAAAATGAGAAAAAAAAATCCAGAAAATCACATTGTAGGATTTTTAAAGAATTTATTTGCAAATTATGGTGGAAAATAAGTATTTGGTCAATTACAAAATTTAATCTCAATACTTTGTTATATACCCTTTGTTGGCAATGACAGAGGTCAAACATTTTCTGTAAGTCTTCACAAGGTTTTCACACACTGTTGCTGGTATTTTGGCCCATTCCTCCATGCAGATCTCCTCTAGAGCAGTAATGTTTTGGGGCTGTCGCTGGGCAACACGGATTTTCAACTCCCTCCAAAGATATTCTATGGGGTTGAGATCTGGAGACTGGCTAGGCCACTCCAGGACCTTGAAATGATTCTTACGAAGCCACTCCTTCGTTGCCCGGGCGGTGTGTTTTGGTATCATTGTCATGCTGAAAGACCCAGCCACATTTTCATCTTCAATGCCCTTGCTGATGGTAGGAGGTTTTCACTCAAAATCTCACGGTACATGGCTCCATTCATTCTTTCGTTTACACTGATAAGTTGTCCTGGTCCCTTTGCAGAAAAACAGACCCAAAGCATGATGTTTCCACCCCCAATGCTTCACAGTAGGTATGGTGTTCTTTGGAGCAACTCAGCATTCTTTCTCCTCCAAACACGATAAGTTGAGGTTTTACCAAAAAGTTCTATTTTGGTTACATCTGACCATATGACATTCTCCCAAACCTCTTCTGGATCATCCAAATGCTCTCTAGAAAACTTCAGACAGACCTGGACATGTACTGGCTTAAGCAGGGAACACGTCTGGCACTGCAGGATTTGAGTCCTGGTGGCGCAGTGTGTTACTGATGGTAGCCTTTGTTACTTTGGTCCCAGCTCTCTGCAGGTCATTCACTAGGTCCCCCCGTGTGGTTCTGGGATTTTTGCACACAGTTCTTGTGATCATTTTGACCCAACGGGGTGAGACCTTGCGTGGAGCCAGAGAGGGGAGATTATCAGTCGGTATGTATGTTTCCATTTCTAATAAATTAGCTTCACCAGTTGATTTTCTTCCACCAAGTGCTTACCTATTGCGATTCAGTCTCCCAGCTGGTGCAGGTATACAACATCTGTTTAGGGTGTCTTGGACAGCTCTTGTATCTAGGCATGGTGGAGTTTGGAGGTGACTGTTTGAGGGTGTGACAGGTGTCTTTTATACTGATTAACAAAGTAAAACAGAGCCATAATAAAGTAACGAGTGGAGACAGAGGAGCTCTTAAAAGAAGAAGTTACAGTTCTGTGAGGAGCCAGCATCTGTGTTTGGAGGGGGACCAAAAATTAAACTTTTTTGTGAATTACGAGGAAGTTACCAATTAATTTTTTAAAAATCATACAATGTGATTTTTTGGATTTTTTTTTTCTCATTTTGTCTCATAGTTGAGGTATACCTATGATGAAAATTACAGGCCTCTCTCATCTTTTTAAGTGGGAGAACTTGCACAATTGGTGGCTGACTAAATACTTTTTTGCCCCACTGTAAAATCTGTCATAAAAAGGGGAAATAAAGAACATTCTCCTGGAGCATGTGTGTTCTAGGTCATTTCAGTTTATGTGAGGCAAACCAAAAAAGTCATGCACATACATTCAGGCTTTTCGTAATATTTTAAAGTGACAAAGTTAAAAACTCTTGTTTTAGTGTAATGGATAAAATTACAAAAACTGTTTTGGACTCCATTTACATTTAAACTTAGTGCTGTCCACTGATCATACCACCTGAGACAATGTTAATATGACATAAAAACAAGGTTGCCTTGCCGTTGATATTTTAGAAACAGATCTGATTGAGAAAAAATTTAGACTTGAAAATAAGATTTTGGTTTACACAGAATTACAAAGTGCTTTTAACTTCATATTGATCATACAAACAATAATATACAGATGCATATGCAGTTTGTGAAGCAATGCAGTGATATTCAAACATCTTTAAGTGACTAAAGTGTCCAAATACTTTTTTGGAGTCACTGCATGTTTCAATATATAGACAGATGAGCACCTTCTGTTCTTAAAGAGGGGTCACTAGACAAACAAATGCAGCTGACTTTATTATTTGAACTGAAATTCAGGCCCGTTTGAACGTTTCAAATATTGCTGGGAAAATATCTGAACAATCCTCTTTTCACCCTGACCATGACATGTTGGGGCATTCTGACCTGTGCTCGCGTGTGCACTGGAATCCTGCACTAGGAATGCTTTGTGGTCACAATGCATAGAATCAGTGTTTGCAATTGTTTGCAGTGTTTGCAATTGGGGGTCTCGATGAGCTCATTTAAGGGCTGTCAGACAGCAGGAGGGGTGGTCAGAGGAGTATGGGCTCGGCTCAAGCCCTTCAGGGACCACAATAGGAGCAGCTGCAAGGCGTTTGGGAAAAGTGTGACGACTAAAGCACACTCAGTGTTCAGCAAAGCACAGTCTGTCTGTGCCTCATCCTTTGTGTCATGTAAGGTGGCAGCGTGGAGTGTTTTCACAAACCTCAATCATGGTGGCTTTGTAATTGCACAACATTGGCAGTGATAATGGCCTTGAATAAAAGGCAGTTTGGATTATAATGCACCAGTGAGTTCGGGTAAATAACATGTGCATGAACTTTTCTCAAAGATTTTAAATAAAAATTTGCATTTACAAAATTTGCATTTACAAGTGAACATATGTTTTAGGTACTAAAACACATAATAAAGTGGTTCTTTTGTTTTCCACCTTTTTTAATGCTTTTAGCTACTTTGAACTTCAATAGTTCTGTGGGGTGACAAATTATTTTTTAAATGTACAGATATTTGTAATGGAACTATCTAGTAAACTGGAAAGTGTAATATTTCGTGCTCTTGCATATAGAGTACACACACATATTTACTAAGGGAATTTTTTTTTTTAAGTCACCAAAAATAAGATTTGTTTTTTATTTATTTTATGAGCACATTTTATAGTTTATTTATCCTTTTTTTTGTAATTTTGTAGCATTTGAAAAGTCTTTATTACGTATGGGAATAAAAACATGCTCAATAAGTACACTAATTTTATGTAGTTTGTCCCACTTCAAATAAGCAATTCCAACTGAAGATACACGTTGTTTACGGCGGGTATACCGGTTTGTAGCTATCACTGATTTACTATTATCGGTTGAATATTTTCATTACCTTTTCTTTTAATTGCTTTAATTACTGTAGATGCTCTGGGTATTGTGTCATGTTTGTGTTTTTTTCTCTGCTATTTTATGTTTTTAATAAAGAAGCCAGTATAGTGTATTTTTTATCGTTTATTTATGTTTGCTCACCACTTATTTTAAGGTCCAGTTCCGCTATAACAAACAAATATTAACTACAATTTTGCCTCAATAAACTCCTAATTTGCTGGTTATTAATAGTTATTAAGGTAGTTGTTAAATTTAGGCATTAGGGATGTAGAATATGGTCATGCAAAATATGTGCTTTATAAGTATTAATAAACAACCAATAGGTTAATAATATGCACGCTAATAAACAACAATAGTGAGTTAATAGTGAGAATTGATATCATACTAAAGTGATACATTTGCTTTTATTTATTTTAGGCTTGAATGAATGAATGAATGAATGAAGCATTTATATAGTGCTATTCTTATGTACTACTATACCCTTAAAGCTCTTTACAATCATATCAGGAGGTTTCCTCACTCCCACAAGTGGCAGCATTCACCTGGATGATGGACCGGGCACAGCCATAGCACAACGCACCCGTTGGGACTCCCCACACCAGCGACAGGGGAGCGAGAGAGAGTGAGATGCGCAGATATTGAGGAGGCATAATTACGTTATTACAGATATAGGGTCTTTATGGCTTTAGTTTTAGCTAATGCTATTAACCCTGCACTGCGGTACAGTGCTGGGACTACTTGTTGTTTAAAAACAACTAAACAAAAGTTAAAGTAACGTGATGATATAGAGCTTATACAATGCAGACTTGACTTCAACGCGCTACAGTGGACAATAATGTTTCAATGATGCAAACAAAATTCAATCTGCCGTAAATCTCTCAAAAGAGGACAATAGTAAACAGTCAATTTTCCAGTTAAAGTCAGCTTTCAAAGATTCAGCGACGTCATCATCCAGCTCAGTTCTGTTGCTTAATGTTGTTTACCAACGAAATCCAGCCGGCTGCATCACAAGCCAGAATGTGGACTGGTATTATTCAGAGTATTCATCCAGCACCTTCTCCTTGATGATCGGGATGCATCATGCCAGCGTTTGGTGAGGCTGAAACAGCACAACTATAAGTATAGTACACAACTTATAATATGGTCATATAGGGGACTGTTGCTAAATGCTGTTTACCAATGAAATCCAGCCGATTTCAGTGGCATATGCTCTCTTCAGTGTCCAGAATGATCTTTTGTGCCTGTGAAGAAAGGGAGGCTTGCTTTTGTGGTTGTTCATTAGTCTTTGGGGGAAGGGGTAGAGAAGGCCACCTCCAAGCACCCATCACTGATAAGTCGTCAAAATAAATCTTCTCTCATCAGCAAAAACCAACAAACAAACACAAAACACTTTCTGTTTGCTAATTACTCTTGCTCATGGTTACTTATGGTTAGCTAGGGATCAAAATATCAGAGAGACTTGAGAGTGGCCTCTTTTGACTTGGGCCAGTAAACAACCAGCCAGAACACCCTCGCAGCGGCACAAAATGTGCTAGAAACCACATAACAATTGCCTGCATTCACCCCAGCAGTTTGGTATACCTAGTATTTTCTTCAAAATATGTAAAAAGTCTACATCTAAATAAACTCACATAATTAAATAGTCACTCACTATCTGTCTCTCTTTGCATAAATGTATTTTATTTCCTTAAACAAGTATAATGATAAAGAGCGGGGTTTGTTGTCACAGTGGGTGTCATAACACTGAGTGGAACTGAGCAAAGGTCACTTATTGCTAAATGTTTTGTGTTGAGTATAAATCACAGATGGAATAAATTACGTGTTTTTATTTCGTTTGTAGGTGATCTTTATCCAGCTCTGTCTAATGCTACTGTTATCTGTCTCTGTGTGTCATAATAAAGCAGCTTGAGGAGCTGCTCTGATGTCACATCATAATGAGAATGAGATATGAGAATTCATTTTGGTATGGTAATACAATCCGTCTAAAATCAGTATAGAGTGTGCAAGATCTTAAAACTGATCCTAAAGACTTTAACGCTTGAAAACAATATTTACAATGAAATTTTAATTCTCATTTTAGCAACAGGTTAGAAATGATAGCCCTTGGAAACTGCTCACCTGGTTACATGTAGCTTCTGTGTTTGTAAGAAGACGCAGAAGGGTGAAGGAATATGTGCTATGTGTGCTTGAGAAGGCCTGCTTACACAGTCCATGATTTGAAATGAAATATTCTGATATTTGTGTACTATATTCTCAATGTCTATAGAAAGCAGGGGTCTAATGTTTTTTTTGTTCCATATGTTTAGAAACATATTGCTGTAATATATAAAATTGAAAAATTATTTTACTTACAGCTACAGTTACATTTACTTTATAGTCTTTACATTTATAGTTATAGTCTTCATGTCTCCTGAACTGGTTAAAATACCATAGGCATTACAAATCTGTAGGATACACTTTTGGCTGAGGTCTATACATTTCTTGACAGTCCAGACAGGGCAAGACTGTTAAAGATGTATTGCATAAATGTAACTAAAGATCCAAAAACGATTAAAGAGCGCCATCTGGCGTTATTAAGTAAACGTTCTTCCTTCACTTTAGATTTTTGATTGACCGTGTACTAAAAACAAAACTATATTATTTTTAAACAAAAAACAAAACATCTATATAATATTAACTTTAATTTTTTTTTATAATAATACACTATATTGGCTGGTTTAGAGCGGTCCGCTTGCTGGTCGTGTGCTGGCAAAGGACCAGCAAAAGGACCAGCAAAGGACCAGCAAAAGGACCGCCCAGGCCAGCTTAAACCATCAAGACATCTTAAACCAGCAAAGGACCAGAATAAACCTGCAAAGGACCAGCTTAAACCAGCACCCCAGCGTCAAAACATACCTAACCAGCAAATGCTGTTTTTTTCAACAGGGCAATCAAGTCCTTCTCATTTATTTACATTTTTTGCACTGCATACATAAATTGTGACTTATGAAAATTTAAAATTGTTTTAATTTATCTTGGAAAAAAAATATTGCAGCAAAATAGTCTTGTGAGAATCTAACTCAAACTTAATCTTGAATTTAGTAAAACAATTAACTTTATTTCAAATGTTTCAAGTCTTCATATTTTTCCCTTTGTTACACTGGGATAAATCATACTGGGATCGGATGCATGCTAAAATTGTTGGACGTGGCGCCTTACCTAGAACATTTTCCACCAGCCGGACATTTCTACACATCCTACCGAAGCCTCGCGCCAGCGGGAGTGGCCGTATTTGTCAGGAGCGTTTGAGGAGCCGGACACATCGATTGGACAGCTCGCGAGAGACACAAACACACACGTGTGAGTTGTGTTTAGCTTTCAAACTGAATTTAGGCGGGTTGCATGGTTTTCCTCCGCAGTATCCACTGTAGTCTTTGTCGAGGTCAGACATCTCTGTGACGGCTTTTTTGAATGATTCGGTTGCGTTAGATTCAGTTAGAATAGATATCAAAAAGTGTATTGATGGGGAATAACGGGTCTTCCGCGGTGTTTTCCGCTCAAGGGACAATTCACAGGACAAGAGTTCAGTGGCAAAGCAGCAGTCTGCAAGGTGAGTGTCTGGCTTATTTGTGACTATAATAGTAATATAGTGTATAGGCTTGTAGTTAATGGTAAAGTATTTTAACAGTTAAAAATGTCACAGCATTAGATACAAAATATCAAAGCGCGTGGCATCTCGAATGCTGCTTGAGCTGACTCTCGGAAATAACTTTTCTGAGCCGCTTTAGTGGATGTATGACGTCAGAGCCCCCGTATCCCAGCAGAGTAACTACAGATGTAGTTCATTATCACACTACCCATGAACATGATCCACTAACGTGTCACACATTTTAACAAAATGGGCTGCATCTGAATATGCCTAAATCCCTACTATGTAGTAGGTGAAAGTGAGTAGCATGTCCTAACTCCCAGTACTCATAAAACAGTAGGCAAAAAGTACCCGGATAACCTACTATTTCAACTGATGCTTGTTGGTCATGTGATAATGACGAATGTAGTACAGGTACATCTAAACAAATTCGAATATCATGAAAAAGGTCAATACTCTTTGTCACTCATTTCAGAAAGTGAAACTCATATATTATATAGATTCATTACAGTGAAATATTTCAAGCCTTTATTTCTTGAAATTTTGATGATTATGGCTTACAGATAATGAAAAACCAAAATTCAGCCTCCCGCCGGGCACATTGTCCCCCCTCTCAGAAATAGAATATACATAAGACAGTAAACAGGATAGTTTTAAAACAGAAGTGTCAGCTTCCTGAAAAGTATGTTCATTTCTATGCACTCAATAATTGGTAGGGCCTCCTTTTGCTTTAATTACTGCCTAAAATCGGCGTGGCATGGAGGTGATCAGTTTGTGGCACTGCTGAGGTTTGTATGGAAGCCCAGGTTTCTTTGACATTGGCTTTCAGCTCATCTGCATTTTTTTGGTCGCTTGTTTCTCATTTTCCTCTTGACAATACCCTATAGATTCTCTATGGGGTTCATGTCTGGTGAGTTTGCTGGCCAATCAAGCACACCAACACCAACACCATGGTCATTTAACCAACTTTTGGATGCTTTTGGCAGTGTGGGGCAGTGCCAAATCGGCTGGAAAATGATCAGCATCTTCGAAAACGGTCAGCAGAGGATGCTGAAACTTCTCTACAATTTCCTGTAGAGGCTGCATTGACGTGGACCGTCAGAAACCAGTGGACCACCCAGCAGACAATGCAGCCCAATCATCCTGACTGTGGAACTTCACCCTGGACCTTCAAGCACCTGGTTTTCTGTGCCCTCCCGCCTCTTGTCTCCAGACTCGGGGAGGAACCTTGATTCCAATGAATGCAAATTTACTTTCAGCTTAACGAGGCTTTGACCGACTGGCCCATTCCAGCTCTTTTTCCTCCACAGCCCAGTTGAGACGCGTCTGCCGTTGTCCTCTGTTTCAGGATTGGCTTTGACACGAGGATTTACATTGTACCCATGTCTAGGATTCGTCGGTCGTAAGTGGCTCTTAGATTTCGCTGACCGCCAGGCCTCAGTCCACTCCTTGTGAATCTCCCCCAAATTCTATGCTGTCGCCAACATTTTCTTCCACACTTTTTCCGTCCACTCAACTTTCTGTTAACATGCTAAGATACAGCACTCTGTGAACAGACAACTTTTTTGGCAATGAATGTTTGTGGCTCACCCTCCTTGTGAAAGGTGTCAATGACTATCTTCTGGACAACTGTCAGATCAGCAATCTTCCCAATGATTGTGTAGCTTACTGACCCAGACTGTAGAGACCATTTAAATGGCTCGGAAACCTTTGCAGGTTTTTGCTGATTAGGGTAGTTAACCATTACTTTCCCATAATTGAACTTTTTCACAATATGACATTTTCGGAGAGACTGAATTTTGGTTTTTTCATTATCTTAGCCATATCATCAACATTTCAAGAAATAAGGCTTGAAAGATTTTCCCGTCTCTGTGTAATGAATTATATAATATTGGTATTTTTTAGATTACCCGGTATGTCTGGATTTCCGTTCATTACACTCGCTATGGGATATCCGGTATCAATTTTCATGTTGCAAGATTACTTCTATGCTGTTAGCACGGTATGCTGGTATTATCACAGTATGAAATTTCGTTTAAAAAAGTACTGTCTAATACAGTATAACAGTTTAATAACATTTTTCTTATAACCAAAAATCCCTGAACTTTAATGCAATACGCCAATCTGAAAACTTCGTTAAAAGTTAAAGTTTTACACAGATTACAAAGTGCAAAATACTATAGACCAAACAGGTAATTAACTGTCAATAGACCTGTTAACCCTTAGTATGCATTCATTCCCAAATGAGCAATGCTACTTTGTCTAGCCGAAGTTATTATCTTTTGTTTAAAAAATCAAGTCTTTATTTCGTTAGCTCCATTACATAATTCATTCCATTTATATATCACGTTTTCTAGGGCGCTCACAGCTCTTTACATTGTCAGGGGGTTCTCCTCCTCCACCTCGTTTAACATCCACCGAAGGACGGGTTTACAAATTCAACAGTAGGGCCTTGGACAAAACAAAAACAATTAAATGAATTAGTATATTATTATTATTATTTCTGCAGTTTAGCGCCTTCTGCTGTCAGAGAGTGAAAGTGCTCTTTCATCCATAGCGTCTCTCACACTGTTTCCCATGTAGGGGAAGCCAACACCCACATTTGGGACGAAACGCACGGTATTTCAAGTGTTTCGCTGCCGCCTGACTGTCCTGGCGCGTTCAATGGCCGAGCGGCGCGCACTAGCCTCGCAGCGCAGAGAGGACGTGTTTACTAGCGCCACCGAGCTGACAGCGTGGCGTGGATCAGTTACAAAAGCGCAGCGTGAACATTACTCTTCTTCTTCTTCATGTTTTAAGGCAGGTGGAATCCAACGTTAAGGTGTATTACCGCCACCTACTGTGCGAACATTACTCTCCGTAGAAGTTCGTGTTTTTTTCCTGCACATAGCATAATGAGTTATTACATTTCTTTTGCTTTTTATCTTTCATATTACTACATGTAAACATTAGTGTTAGCTACTTTGAAGCACGTATGGCCTATATTTAGTAGTCATGTTCACAGCAGAAATTAACTTCCATTATCCTCTTAGAATTCAAATATTTTATGTTTCGTTCATCAAGGCATATTTAAGAACATTTTTCATTTAAGGATATTTGTTTAACTGTAGCATATGATTATGCTTGAAAAAAAAAGAGTAAAATTTAAAAACAAAAATTTTCCCTTATGGAAATAAGGAAACTAACAATGGTTTTACTATAGTAAAAGTGCAATAACCATGGATTGATTGTAATTTTTTAACCCACAATACAAATTTATGGGGTTCAGGTTAATTGTCATACAAATCATGGTTATTTGTTTGGTTGTCCGCTATACAGGAGTAACCTAAACCACAATGCAGTGTCAAAATTCACAATACATCAATTGATTACATCCTGTCCAATTTTTGTACGTTTTTTAATTTAATTTGTTGTATTTATTTAATCTGGATTGGTAGCGAAGCCTTTACAAAGCTTATCCATTATATAAATTGCATTAGTTAAATACACCGCGTCCACCTTTTAACTGAGACAACAAAAAATCCCATATCTCTAGGCTATTTACTAATGGTTTTGTTCAAATTTCAAAGGGCATATTGTGCTGACTACAGAACTTGACGACGACACAACAATATAACTAAAGTAAAATAAATAGCTATATATACTAAAGCTGGGTGTGCTCCCACTAGACATGGTATTGTACATTTAGTTAAAGTCTTATATACTTTATATTTGCAATTTTTTCAAAGCACAACGTTTACAGTGTAGGCAAGGTTCACCATAATGTGTAATAACTTAGACTGATCTTCATTTTTCTAACAGCAAAAAAAATTCGGAGAGGTAAATGTTCTCAGCAGTAGTGGCGGTATGCACCTTAACGTGGATTCCACCTGCCTTAAACATGAAGAGAGAATAGTAAATTTCGCGCGCCGCTTTTTGTCCTGCTCCGCCCGCGCTGTCACTCGGCTGCGCTAGGTAACCCCGTCCCCCCCCTCATCTGCGCTGTCGAGCGGTCGCGCCGCTCGTCCATTGAGCCGCGCTTACAGTCAGCGCGGTCTCGAACACTTTATACCCAAGCGCTGTTTCGTCCCACATTTGGGTTGTTTGGCTTCCCATAGCCATGTGCTTCTCGTCCGCGCTTATTTATCATCAGAGTCTTTTATGCAGCATACAGCGCTATTGTGCATTATGACCAGTTGATGGGAAAAGTATTCTTAAAATGCATTCAAAATTCCGAATAATTTGGTATTTAGAAGTGCCCATGATAACAATATCGTGCATATTCATTACCGTGATATATCGAATTACCGAATACCGGCACAAGTCTACACTCATCATTCATACTATATAGAACATAATTTTTAATGTTTTGTTTTTTAATGTAATTTTAAATATAAACTGATGTATAAAAGCAACATCACACTTGCAATTGTGCATTGGTCTGAATATGGGAGCGACAGCACTCTTGCCTGTGCTATTACTCAGTTATAAAATTTATATATTTGTTTATTAAAAATCTACAAAATCAGGGACTGCTAAAGTGGCCTTTGTTTCTACTGCAAAATTGTGGCATTATTATCAATCTAACTCTTATCATTTGTAGAATATAGTTTATAATACTGCCATTCTGTTATAATAGTTTATAATATTGTTGGGTTGCCATTTATTAAATTTTTGGGAGATACCACGAGAAAGGACACTGTTCCAGAAATGTCAGAGTCAAACAGGAAATGTAACTCCCACGATGAGAGAGGGGCAGGCACTGGCTTCTGAGCTATGCAGAGTTGGCAAGGCTGTGGCTTTCCCAGGACCTTGATGAGAACAGTAGAGATGGAACAATTAATTCAAGTACAGAAATGAGGACTCTGAGAAACATTTGGTCTGACTAACTAACATTATATAAAAGATTAAATTAAATGTGAATTAAGTCTTTCAATAAAGAGTTTCAAAAATTAGCCTAAGTATAAATTGTCTAAGAGTTCGAGGAGCGTTAGAGGGCAGTTTGCACTTATTGGCATAATCTTACCATCAGATGGCAGATAATATCTAACTGAATTATGAACTAGGCTATTTATTTCTGTGGGATATACTGTAATGAGAACAATAATAACAAAATGTATTATTTCTTTAACTAATAGCAACAATGAACAGTTTAAAATAAAGCTAGATGTATTTTGTTCATTTTGAATGCTTTATCTTTTTAGTGATCTTCGCTTGAATGAGTGACAACTAATGCAATTTTATTGTAGCCTTTATTAAAATACTTTCATGTTTTCTTAGTTTTCTCCAACTAGATATCATTTAAAGTGTTTTCCTGCTGACAAATACAGATGCAGGGCTCTACCGTGTTTTTATGCATGTTCTCATGTGTCTAACTGAGTAATGACTCTTTTGAACATACATTCATTGTTTAAGGCTTTAAGTCAAATGAGTAGATTGTCTGCATTCCTTCATCCACAGAGTCACTGGCCAGTCAGCTGCAAACTGCAAAAAAACTAAAAGTGTGTTGTAAAATAAAATGTCTAAAGAGTATCAGATTTATTGTATACCTTAGAGCAGGGTTGCCAACTCTCACACATTTAGCGTGAGACACACGCTTTCAGGCTCCCAAACATTACAGCATATTATGCATATTTACAGTGTCATTTTATTCTGGAGAGTGATGGAGAGGCAACATTAATATGTTTTTCTTGTATTTAACCCTCAGGTATTCCTTACTTAGAATGTGACCATACACCTTAACTATTTTTTAGTTAAATAAATGTTCTATATTTTAGTTAAATAATATTTATTTAATATTTTGAGGAGATTTTTTGGTACTAAATACTATTTGTGCAATAATTATGGTCAATTAATGACTTTTAATATTTTTTCTAATATTTCTATTACTTATATTACAATTAGTGTATTATTTAAGGTTAAAATAGAGAAAAGGGTTTTAAGTTCCAATGCAAAGAGGCAAATTAGAGTCATTTTGTGGTCAGAAAAAAAATTATTTTCATTTGTAATGCGTTTACCCACTAGGTACCTGTATGGCTCTTTACTAAATATATCTAGAATATTGCAGGTCATACCTGCTTACTTATTTTTAACTTCTTCATTTGAATAAATGATTGAACACTAGATTTTTAAATCAGAAATTAAAAAATTTTAATAACTTACATCCATTTTTTACACTTTCATCCTTTGATACTTGCATAATTACACACAATGAATGCAAGCAAATACTGAATTTAAAACAATTACTGAATGCAATTAAACTGCATTCAACAAAATATTTTATCCTCTTATATTTACAGTATATACACTTGAATTGATATTGAATCGAGATAGAAACCCCCGAAAAAAAAATCTCACTCCAAACTGAACTTAAAAGTTGGCAACCCATGCCTTAGAGGGAGGGCATATAGCTTAAGGGAGGTTATATATCTGAATTCTTCAAATAAACAATTCAAACAAATCATCCAAGACATAGGCCAGCTATCCTTTAACGGCACTGGTTTGTAGCAGCTATTCTATGATAGTCAGGCAAACAGACACAAAGTTTAATGAGGAATAATACATCCTAGAGCAGAGGTCATGAAAGTGTCATACAGTGAGTGATAAGGACAAGACACTGGTTGTAGACAACACAAACATGCACATAAAGAGGAAACAACGCAGTGACAGCTAGCAGCACATAATAATCTATATTTATAGTCTAAAAAGGTAAAGTGCCAAAGGGGAGTGCCTCCCTGCATGCACTCACTACTAACCTTACGGAGATTTAACCCATTGTGCTGGTCTTTTCAGCAGGGCCTTCAAAGAAAAAAAATATTTAGCAATTTTCTGCGGTTTTCTTTGGAAAAATGCAGAATGGTAGGGTTTGCAACTTCAAGTATCATTTGCGAACACTGATGATGATGCAACAAATTTGAGCACACCATTTTGCAACTTCATGTAAATGCAAAGGGATGCAACTTGTGGGAGTTAAGACAGTGGATTTGTGATGATGTTGGGTACAGAAGTGGAGTAGGAACGCCTGTTTGAAACCAACAGTTAATCAATTTTAGGATGACACAAACCTCAGTAAATAAAGGTAGTCGAATAGCTGTTAAAAAATAAATGCACTTACAACTACAGTCGTGTTCAGAATTATTGGCACCCTTGGACTAGGACGTACAGGCTAAAGAGCAAGTTTACCCTCAAGACCACCTGAATCTATCCAATAGTAGCTCTTTTTTTTTACTTCTCTTGTCAATTGCTATTAATGCGGCAACCATTATTAAATTAATATGATTCAAACTGTCAGTGTTTGACCTTGTGAAATTGTACACTTAGTGTGTGTGTGTGTGTGTGTGTGTGTGTGTGTGTATATATAACTCAAGATAGTTGCCAGTGAAGAGCTTGGGATATTCTTGGGGTGCCTGTCTCAAAATAAAAAGAAAGTAAATAGGGTCAATTCATGCTGACTTATATGTTCAGTTTAATATCATTCAGGGCAATTGGTTTGTCCCAGTTAGTGAGTACAAAGTCAATATGGCAGCACGGCTTACTGTGCTTGAAGCTTGTTGTTAATAATGTAAAACGATCATTTGGGATATGAGATACCCTTACACAGAGGAAGTTCCCATATTTACAGCTTCTTAAAATAGCCCCTGTACACAGCACTAGGGGCCCAGATTTTTTCCCACACATGGATGAAGATGATGTCATGGTTTGCAGTGAAAAGATGAAGGAAAAAGGTCACATATGCACAGATGCTGGGCCTGGGTAGAGGAGCAAAAGGTGACCAGAAACTATAAAACCAAAGGCTAATTTCCCTTCATCATTTTACCAGTCTGTTGGGGAAACCATTACGCAATGCAAAAGAATCTCTGACCTGCTATTAACACCTTGTCAGCCTTTCATCTTTCATCAGATTTGTTGGGGAAAAATTGTGTCGCTGCTTCTCAGTGGGTGGACTCACATTCATACCTGTTGATATAGTCTCCCTGTGGTGCTTTCCGTGTTTGTTAATTCTCCATATTTCACTTAAATGTGCTGTAATACATTGGGCTTGGCAGTATGATAATACAAATTTATCACCTGGTAGAAATGGTGCTATTCCATTTAACTGCAAACGGACTGATTTATGTTATTGACGTGTGTGAGCAACAAAATACAAAGTGGAATATAAATTACCCCAAGCCAAATATGGAAGAATGTGTGTGGAATATATATATATATATATATTATATAATATATATATAATATATATATATATTCTATTTTATGATTTTGGGTCATTTCTCCAGTGAAGTTGGCGTGACTAGCATGACTTGGAAGCAAGGTTCTGAAATGGGGAAAACAGGGCGCTGTATCTGAATAGATCCTTCCTCTGTCTTTTTTGTATTTGAAAAAGTCCCCTTCACAATACTTTTGTGTAAGGGAGGAGCACTTCAAGAGGGTGCCAAAATAAGCAGATTTAATCGCAAGAAAACAAGCAAGCTATCTTCAGGCTTCCACTGCTGCAGCTTTTTCAGCAGGTCATGTGACAGTGATGTGCCTTGGAAACTGCCAAAACAGTAACGCTGACATGCACGATCCTATTGTTGGTCACTACAGCTATTGTGTTACCCTCTCCAGGAGGCTTGTTCCACTAATAGGTCTTCTATTTGAATTGTAATTGTCCGTTTCACATCAAGTAGTACTGTAAATGTTAACTAAAAATCAATCTATAAAAATATATCTGCATATTAAAGATCAGATAAAACAATATAATCAATGGCAAAGATTTCTGACTGATTTAACCAACCCAGGCTCATTGGAAAAACGTGCCAATGATGAAATTTTGGCAAAATGGTATTGCATTGCTTTTTGAATGTTTCACAACACTTTCAAAATGTCAGTGAGCGGTGCTAAAATCATGTTTAGTTTTATACCAAACAGATCAATGTGAAACTGGCGATGCTTTATTACAAAAGTTGTTAAATGTATTGCGGCAGTTCAAAAATTAAATGTCTAGCGGCTGGTGCTGAAACGTTAATCACATTTGAAGACTCATACACAAGTGCTCCGCATTGCAAGTGCAATGATGTGCCAGGTGAGCTACCGAGCATGTCAAAAAAGCCATACATAAGGAGCTGATTCTTTTATTGATGAAGCCATTCTTTTATTGATTTCGATTTTTATTTGAGGTTATTATTGTACTGAAAGATGAAAGATAAAAGTATCTATTTGAATTTTGTTAGTTTCAAAATTACATTACAGGTAGAAAAGATCTGACATGATTTTAATTAGATTCACTTTTTAAATCTTAAAAAGCTTCAATTTTAACAGGGGTGTGCACTTTTTATGCCCACTAAGAAGTCATTTTAACATTAAAAACTTGACACACATCACCTGTATAGAGATAAGACAGTAACTTCCAGTATGTGGTGTTATGTCTCACACTTTGCTTCAGTGACTGTTATATGAACTGAATCAGCCATCAGTAAAATTAGATTTCTCACAACACTTGAATTAATCACAAGATAGCAAGACTACCAGTTACACATCCCTCACGCCTGACACCCAAGGTCAACAAACAACATTCAAATGGGTGCTTTAGCCCCAAAATACCCTGCAATGTCTCTTTTCCATGGAGACTGGTATGGCCCACCTCCCCTAAGGGCCCCTATATGCTCTGGTGACAGCTCTCAGGGTGTTGTTAACCTTGTGCAGGAAAGGTGACACGAGGCCCCACAGGCCAGTTTGGAGTTGCTTTAAAGGGTATTAAAATAACATTCAAAGGACAGGACAGCTGTCTTATTTAGGGCTTCTGAAATAAATACTGTACTAATATATAACTAATGGCACCACTGTGATATGGAATGGATACCCTTTTTTATACAACATTAGATGTTTGTATCCTTGATAAGCTGTTCTACTGTTGTGACGCATACATTAATGCAAATACATTTTTGAACATATCCATTTTTCTGACAGGGCTGGTTATTCAGTTTTTAGCCATGCAGAGACAATTTATCACAACTAGTATTACTCATATCAAAGGTTAAAGGTGTGTAAAAAACCCTAGGTATTAAAGTTTGGCACAAAACTGACCCTGCAGAATATCATAGAGATTAGGGGTTGGGACTTGGACCACTAATATACCACATAGCACCTTAGAAAACACCTGGCAACCTCTGTGACACGGAGAAGCATCACTCACATTTTTCTTCAGAAAAAATCTGGTTCAATTTAATATTTTCAAATAGTTGTGATGTGTAATGTTGCTAATATGATAACAAGGATTTCCTTAAACCAGCGGTATTACTAAAAAATCAAATTCACCTCTCATTAATCTCAAATTCACATGGCTTCCATTAAATCTTACAATATGTAAGCCCTATTTAGAACACATGGCTACATTCCACTGGTTTTCAAAAACGGAATTCTCTTGAATAACAGCATTGTGCCATATCAGTTGGAGGGGGAATTACCACCAGTGCCCTGAGGGTCTAGAACAGGGCTGCCCAAACTCGGTCCTGGAGGGCCGGTGTCCTGCAGAGTTTAGCTCCAACTTGCCTCAACACACCTGCCTTTAAGTTTCTAGTATGCCTAGTAAGAGCTTGATTAGCTGGTTCAGGTGTGTTTAATTGGGGTTAGAGCTAAACTCTTCAGGACACCGGCCCTCCAGGACCGAGTTTGGACACCCCTGGTCTAGACATTTGCTTGTAGCAATTTACAAAAGTAAAAGCAATGTAGTACAACTTTCTAAATATGGAAATTCCTTACAGAAATTAAAAAGTGTAAGGTGTGTGAGCTGCTTTCCACAGAGGATGTCATTTCATTATATATGCTGGTTCCCATGTTTAACCACCCTTTGACCTCAAGATATCAGATGCCACAGTTTGGCATTGTTTTTGTTGGTGTTCATGTCTCACTGAGAAAGCAAGTCAAATGGAAACATCCAAGGACATAGACATGCTGTGGAACCGCTTTCTTCATGTCAACAATATATCCAACATTTTTGCTTTGAAGGAATTTGATCCACAGAGAGTTTTTTCTAATTCTCTGTAAAAAGTCACTGCAGTGAAACATTTGTGTCTGGGATCCATATGCGCATACTAACTACCGCATGCTGATCACTTGTACTCACGATATTGAAGTCACTGACAGCTCTCTCATGTAGCTCCCCATTAAAACAATACAGAGACCATGCATTACTGTGATTTGTACCACAAATACCCCATAGCCATTGTAAAATCACTGTAGCGTATGACCTTGTTAGATTTGTTGATAAAAACTGGAATAAATCCTTCCATTAATTATTATAGTTTATTAGTTTAATTGAATAGCAGTTTACGGTTGACAGGCAATGCTGAAATTAAAAAGTAATTAAATGCAGAATTACATGTGCCATCACAGGAGTGTGTGTGTGTGTGTATTGGCTATTTGGCAACAGCTTTAATGTGGCTCATCCAGTCAGATTTCAGAGTCTGAAATAGTCAATTTAAAATTGTCCCAGTTTACTTTGGTTATTAGCGATGTAACGATGCTCCGAGCCGGTTGAACATTGACACAAATATGTGACGTTTCAAATCGGTTGAGATGTTAAACGAATCGCGATACATTTGTGGGTGGATGTTTATATGAATGTATCTCTGAGGGGAACTGGCTGCCTTTAGAAAAGTTTAGATGGTATTTTCTTTTTATCTCGACTCTGTATAATAAAGCAGCATTCATAAGCGCTGTTGCTTTGTTTACAGCGGTAACCAAGGAAACACTGTATCGCTGCTGTTCCATAAGCGCCACCTGCTGTCAGACAGTGAATATGCGCCTCATTCAGACCTTCTGCTGTCTGTTTCGTGCAGATGTTTTATGTAGTATAGTTTCACTAAATTAAAGTCAGAGCATTTAGTTTTTGTTTTAAAATTTCAAATTATACAATCTAATTTAGATTAAAAAACGTGTATGCAGCATCTTTGTTTGGATTGTGATTCAAATGCAGTGGTTGCATGGATGGAAAGAACAATGGAAAGAGCATAGGCAAAGACTTTGTTTATATGAAGAGATTTTTTTGTGTTATTTATTATATTAGATTTGGGGTTTGTTTTAAAATTTCAATTTAGTTTTGTTATTTGAAATATTTCTGTTTCACAAAGAAATGTGCAGCATTTTGTCCAAGCAATAATAAAAGGACACCTTTTCATTTATAATTTGTCTTAAATCTAATTTTGTTTAAAAAAAAAAAAAGTGAGAAAATCGTATCGTGAATTGTATCAAATCGTGATTTGAGTGATTCGTTAGGCCTACATCCCTATTGGTTATGCAATAACTTTACCATCACCAGGTGGTCTGCTGCACTTAGACTGTTCTACCAGGTTTGGGTCAGTTATATGTTCCTCTACATGGAAAAACTAATTTAGGGCAGTCATTAAAATATTTCTTTGGTATTTTACCCCTGTTGTCCTCAGGGGTTTTTCAGGCAGGTCGACCTCTGTTGTTAAGGTTCACACTACCTTATGTCTGTTTATGTGTTACGGCACTTTAGAGAACATGACACTCAGCAACCTCCTACTGTTTGTCAAATGAACCTCTGATACTCTAGAAGTCTGTAACCTGAAATTTAAGACCTCAAAGACAAAATTTTGGACATATTTGGGACAGTTTTTACCAGACTGAATATGCAGGGTGGTTTAACAATGGATATTCATTGGATGTACAGTCCATTGCACCATGGTTTTCTGAGGTAAAAAGGTCAGTTGCTTATCTTTCTCAAGCTGTACTAGCAATTACCGTCCTCTTACCTTCCTGTATTTAAATTTACATCTAAAATATTTAACAATGTATTGCTAATATTACATTGGTTTGTTAAAAAAAATTGGACTAATATAAACATTTAATTTAATTGTTTGTAATTAAGGCATTACAGTAGGCCAAATTTTGCAATTAGCATCTGGTTGCCAAACTACAAGAATGATATCAGGATAATGCAATTTAGTTCTTCTGATAGTTTTATACATTGCAGTTCTACGTTATACGTATATAGTTCTGATAGTCTGAATTACCTATTAATGCATTGGTTGCATTTATTTATTCATTTATTTGGAAAATAAAGTGAACTATAGGAAGGGAATAAAAATGATAGAGTGGTCTCCCACAAAACATAGAAAACTGAAGCAGCCCAATCATACCCTTTACCATGACAGGAGCTTGAGATTTGATATCTTCTTGTGATGAATTTAAATGGCATATTTTTAGAGTCTGTGTTGCCCTTATGCCAAACATACCGAATACGGCCCACAAAGGTGTCAAATCCGGCCCGCGGGATGATTTGAACAATAATTAAATAAAACATCAATGCAAATAAAATTGCTCATTTATTTGCATTGATGTTACACCTTGGGACACCTAACACACATGCATGTTATAAAGTGGTGCCAGAATCTTGAGCAGCACGTAAATGATGATAGCTGCATTGTAATGATGCCTGGGGAGACTTGCCACCACCTACTAGTGGTTTTAGTTTCATATTTATGAAACCATGAGAGGCCTAAACCAACCAAGGTACTATATAAAAAAATACTCAGCAAAATAGAGTTTAATAAAAAAAAGAGATATAATTTTTGTCGCGAAAATAACCTAGCATCATCTTTGAAAAAAACAAACATGAATGTATTTGTGAGCAAACTAAGGTTTAACAAAAGGTAATTTGGCCCTCACAAGGGGAAATTTTCTACGATCCGGCCCTCAACCTAAAATGACTTTCACACCTCTGCCCTAAAATAACAAAACATGTTTGATATTTACCACTAAACTCCAACACAAGACTATTTAAGAATAATTAGAGTTTAAAGGTCCCCTGAAGTGCCTTGAAACACGCAGTGTTATTCTATGTGGTGACGTAATTTCAACCGAAACAGGAAGATAGGGCGGGACATATCGAGCAGCCCCGCCCCCTTTTTAAATTAGCCAATAGCGTTTTGTTTATATCTGCATGCATCAGAGCCGTTGAGCTCGGTAAAGCTGCATTTGACAGCCACAGTCTAATAGATTATCCCCTAGATTCAATATGAAACTTTGTAAAACAAAATAGTGATCATAATCATGCTGAGGCTGTGTAGTTTTAAAAGTGTTTAATATATACCGACTCGTGCATATGATCCGGTCCGTGCGATTGCGTCTCTGGACCGGAGCAAGTCCGGATCAGACTGTGTGCGCTGCTGCAATTTAGCATGACACAGCGTGAAACCAGACTTTTTTTCCTCAATGGAAAGCATATTTACACTTTTTGAATCGTTCCCCATCGCCTACATTGTGCACTACGTGCCATTCACTGTACAGGAAAAACTAATTCTGTGGACAAGTGACCGATCTCAGCCGCAGCTTAAGCGTCTATTTATAGTGTAGGGGGCGGCGCTTCAGATTCTAGAGAGCATTTGATTGGACAGAAGGTTTGATGAGAAGCTGAAGTACGATGTGACGTCAAAAAAATCGTTGAGCCGTTTTGGTGGAAGTGATGAACTGCAAGCTTTGAATGCTTATATCTTCTAAATGCGAATTTTGTCACTGTTTTGGAGCACACTGCCTTATAGATAACCTTAAGACTAACATATTGATACTAACACCCAAAAAACTTTAAAATTTTTTACTTTAATCTGATAATCTGCACATCTCTTTTTAATAGACTACTTGCTGTATATATTGTCCAGTGCATGATTAAATGTGATACTAATATAATACAGATGGTACTCACCCAGAATTATCTATTTACAAGCGTCGGTCATCGCATCTGCAAATACATGAACGAATATAAAACTAAAACAATTATTATATATTACTATATTATACTGAACAAAATTATAAACACAACACATTATTTTTTTCCCCATTTTTCATGAGCTGAACTCAACGATCTAAGACTTTTTCTGTGTACACTAAAGGCCTATTTCTCTTAAATATTGTTCAAAAATCTGTCTAAATCTTTGTTAGTGAGCACTTCTCCTTTGCCGAGTTAATCCATCCACCTTACAGGTGTGGCATATCAATATGCTGATTAGACATCATGATTATTGCACAGGTGTGCCTTATGCTGGCCACAATAAAAGTCCACTCTAAAATGTGCAAAAACAAAATTGCTGTGCTGTTTATAATTTTGTTCAGGTATATATATATATGGTTATAAAATATCACCCCCCCCCTTAAAATATCAATTTTTTTTTCTTTGCAGTCTGAAATTTAAGAAGTTTTTGTTTTAAATCCTCTGTCTTACCAGTGCACCTTACTTTCCACATCCCAGTGAAAGATATAACACCAACATGTCAGATTGCTTTTTTTAAAACTGAATCAGTTGAGTTGAAAAAGAGCTGGAAAAAGGATCACACCCTTGTGTTAGTATTTTGTTGAACCACCATTTGTTTTAATTACAGCCTTTAGTCTGTTAGGATTTGTCTCTACTAACTTTGCAATATTTGCCCACTCTGCGTTGCAGAAATGCTCAATTTCTTAAAGCTGCAGTTTGTTAGTTTTGCCTCTTTGTTGCCATCTCTGTTTAAAACCTGCAATTATTTGCAGAATTGTCTTCTTTACGTGGGTTATGCGTCGGCACATGTTGGCTGTCCAGTCCACCGCAACCGAGTGATATTCACTGTACTTTGCATCGTGGAATATATACCCAAAAGAAATTTTTAAACCGTATATTTCCTCTGAAAAGTCACAAGTATCCACGTTGTTCTCACGCACTAGGAAAAAAGCATTAAAATAATCGCACTACCAGTGGTGAGTTAATCTAAAGATCGTTATCTCATATCACATTCAAACCGTGCAAATTATTATATTGTTATCCTTTATTCTCAAATTAGTATTCAAACAACATCAGCATTTAGCCTATAAGTGTATTAGCATGTAGATTTCATTTCCTGACGTCTAATGTCTATTGTCCATACCACTCGAATTTCATTTAATAAATTTTTAACCCTAAAATCAAACTATGCTCCCTTTGAACTGTTTTTCTTTAAAATACAAATCTTTGTAATCGCAGGCTATCTGTAATCAGAAGCATATTTTATAACTGGAATATAATTTTATTTCATTCACATGTGTTTCATAAACCCATAATCCTTTTTTGGATTACAATCCGCCATCAAAATGATGTTTAATTATTCCAGCTGCTATGAGAAAAGGCTATAAACGATCCGCCACCTGCAGCATCCTCACATGCGATAGTCTAGTAGCCGGAACAACTTCTTTATGTTTACAGAGGAGATGTAATGACGCGGCAGCATGCTCAAATTTCCCACGAAAACCTACCCCTACCACTCAAATTAGAAAACATTATTATAAACTAACCGATGTGAATCGGGCTAAAGTAAGGCGATAGTTTTGAACACTGGCTGGTTATGTACTTGCTCAAATATTGATTTCGGCCTGCAGCTTTAAATTTGATGGTGACCGTTTGTGGACTGCAAGTCTTCAAGTCATTCCACAGATTTTCAATGGGGTTTTAAGTCTGGGCTCTGACGAGGCCATGCAATGACATTCATCTTTTTCTCCTTCAACCACTGTGTGTGCTTAGTTTTGTTGTGTTTTGGGTCATTGTCATGTTGGAAGGTAAATTTTCTTCCCATTGACAGTTTTCTGGCAGAGGGTAGCAGATTTTCCTCAAGAATTTGACGGTATTTTGCCCCATCCATTTTTCCTTCTATCCTGACAAGTGCTCCGGTCCCTGCTGAAGAGAAACACCACCATAGCAGGTAGCCGTTATTGAAGCTGATCACCGATCGCTGATCACAGAAAGCAGTATCTGCCAATACCGATCTTTTAAAGCGTTCTTTTAAGCCTTCTTTTTTATAATTTATAACTATTTATAGTGATACACCAATCAGGATTTTTGACATTTATTCAGGGCCTGAATTTCAATTTTGAAAATGGGGGGAATTCCCCTCTTAAGTGACTCTTGTGAGAGCAGCTTTCACACAGGAGTCCGCTACTGTAATGGAGGGAACACAGGAAGCGTGTGGATCCATCTGCACAGAGTCAGTCTTGGGGCTGGAGCCAACACTAGAGCGAGCTCCGGGGCTGGAGCCGACACTGGAGATGGGGAAACAGGAGCCTTCCCTGGGCTTAACAGGGAAACAGGAGCCCTCCGTGGGCTAAACTCTGGGGCTGGAGCCGACACTGGAGACGGGGAAACAGGAGACCTCTGTGGACTATACTCGGGAACAGGAGCCCTCCCTGGGCTTAACTGGGGATCTGGAGCCCTCCCTGGGCTTAACTTGGGATCAGGAGCCCTCCATGGGCTTAACTCGGAAACAGGAGCCCTCCGTGGGCTATACTCGGGAACAGGAGTCCTCCCTGGTAGGGACTGGGACCTGGGGAAAACTGAGACACAAGAGACAGACAGAGCATATACGGTCTCATGGATGGGACAGACAGTTCTTTCACAAACGGCCTCCATAGCCGTGACAGGACGAGCAGAGAGTTCACAAACGGCCTCCATAGCCGTGACAGGACGGGCAGAGAGTTCACAAACAGCCTCCATAGCCATGACAGGACAAGCAAGGAGTTCACAAACGGCCTCTATAGCCATGACAGGACAGGCAAAGAGCTCACAGACAGCCTCCATAGCCGTGACAGGGTAGGACGAGAATTCACAGACGGCCTCCTTAGCTGTGACAGGACAGGCAGAGAATTCACAAACGGCCTCCATAGCCGTGACAGGACAAACAGGAAGTTCACAGGTGGGTACTACTGACACCTCTGGAGGTTCTGCAGTAGTGCCCTCAGGATACAGGTAGAGTTCGGCAAAGGTTCCTTCGACCTTGACATGACAGGTTGAAAGTGCGTTTCTGGGCGCCACCACCATGCAAGGAGCTGAAGCGAGCACCGCCGCTTCGGGAGGTTCTGCAGCATGCGCCGCCACCTCTGGAGAAACTGCAGCGGGCACCATCGCTTCGGGGAGCACAGCAGCGAGCACCACCACCTCAGAAGAGACTGTAGCTTCAGCCACCGATTCTGCAGACCTGATAGTGGGTGCTGCCGCTTCTGGGAGTTCTGTGGAGGTGTATGCTGCCCAAATGCAACAAAAGGCGATCCCCATCAGGGAAAACACTTCAGACAGGGGAATTAGTTAATGAACAGAAGGGTTAGAGTGAGTGGGTTTGGGGATACCAGCTGTGCGTGCAGACACCAGTGGTGTATCCCTCACACTAGATACCAGACTGGGATACCGAAAGACTGACCTTGACGATCTGGGTGCAACAGACAGGACATGACAAGACTCTTGATGATCAGCTGTGACGTGACGTGACTCTGGATGATCAGCTGTGACGTGACGAGACTCAGGATGATCAGCTGTGACGTGACGTGACTCTAGATGATCAGCTGTGACGTGACGTGACTCTGGATGAGCAGCTTTGACGTGACGTAACTCTGGATAATCAGCTGTGACTTGACTGGACTCATGAATAACAACTGTGACTTGACTTGGTTCATGAAGATAAGCTGTGACTTGACTGGACTCATGCAAAGGAACTGTGACTTGACTTGACTCATGACGATCAACTGTGACTTGACTTGATTCATGACGATCAACTGTGACTTGACTTGACTCATGAAGATCAACTGTGACTTGGCTTGGTTCATGAAGATAAGCTGTGACTTGACTTGACTCATGACGATCAACTGTGACTTGACTGGACTCAGGAAGATCAGCTGTGACTTGACTTGACTCAGGAAGAATAACTGTGACTTGACTTGCCTCATGATTGATTAAGGCCATCACAAAAAAACTCTATCAAAAGACAGTCTGGTAGATCAGAATAGTGTGCTATGGCTAAAAATTTGTGAACATAGTTCTCTAGTGATCGCGGGCCCTGTTTAAGGGCTAACAAAATCCTTGCCGTGTCCATACCTGGCCAGTGTCATTCAGGAAAGCCGCTTGATCCTTGTGTGGCCGTGTATTCTGTAACGGAGGGAACACAAGAAGCGTGCGGATCCATCTGCAGGGCTTTATTCACAAGACTTGAAAAAAAGTCTTCAAATCCAGGTACAATGCAAAGGTCCAGGCAGGGGCGAACAGTATCCAATTGGGCGAGACTCGAGGGATAATCCAGGTACACAGGCAGTGATCAGAACATGGGGAAACAGACCAGGCAAGACGATAAAAACAAGACACTAGGCTCGGTAATGCAGCTATCACTAGATGAGTGATAAACGCAGAACAGTACACGAGACTAAAACAGAAAACACGGAATAGCTCGGTAAGGCAGCTAACACTAGGGGATTGGAAAATGCAGAACAATACACTGCGATCTGAACAGGACTGAGAGAGTGTTAAATAGAGTGTGTAATGGCTCTCAGGTGAGCGTGTGATCAGTGAATTCAGCTGTGTAAGTGCAATGGATGATGGGAACTGTAGTCCGGAGTGACATGTAACAGTCTGTGTAGTGTGAGAGTCAATGTAATGGTAGAATGACCTCTAGTGGCAATCGGCCGGAAGGCCAAGGACTGGATTCGTGACAGCTACTGATCCGTGGCTGTTTTCCACAAATACAAAATTTATCCATTATTTTGGTTTCAAATCCAAACATTGTCACTGAAAATGCTTTTGCTTTTACACTGCCATGTATCACAGTACAGTAATACAGTTTTTCACAGACATGTTTAAACACAATAATATAAGCAACACATTATTCAATGCTTTTTAATTTGCATTTACTTCTAGATTTATATATTAAATTGCTCAAGCAAGTGGCACAACATTTAAACTACTTTTCTTACGTTACCACAAACTTACCATTGACAGAAATAGTCAGCTCTACGGCCTTTTCTTTTGCATTTAAATCTTTAATACAAGCAATCCTGCAGTACATAAAGAACTTTGTTTTCCTACCTCAACGAGTGCATCTATTATTGCCTTGTTAATCTAAAAGTGCACTTTTCCTTGTTTCAAATCTAGCCAAAAAGCCAAGTGTTGACTGTGAAGCAGTAGACTTTAATTATATGCATTTACGGTGTAATTACTAAATTTTTGTGTCAATCCATGTTAATATTTACTGGCAAAAAGCCTGTTAGTTTTCTTTATTCAACAGACTGGGTGGTCTGAAACGAGCTCGGAGTCTGCCCTGCTGCAGCCCACCCCGCTCCTGGAAGCGCACTGCTGGACTGTACGGTGCAGTGTGAATGCTTTATTAATCCGTTAACATGAGCGTGGAAAAAATATGCATCACATTCGCACTGCAAACGGAGTAATGTGAACCTGGCATTATGTGTGCGCTGCGAGTGTGCATGAGTGCACGGTCTCCAGGAGAGTGCGTGAGCGCTGAATGGTTAAACACTGGCAAGATTTAAAAAGTAATGCAATTTATAAACTTTTTTTTGTGACGATGTGACTGCCTCGATTGTGCAAGTTACAATTTCTGTGTCAACTGTGCAGCATGCAGCTCGCTTATAGACAGATGCGATGTGGTGATTTGAAGACATTTGCGTATATTGAGAGAGAGCGCGCGCGGTGATTCACGCTGTTTGTGAAATTACGTCTCCCACAAGGTTTTCAAATTACTTTATAAATTATTTAATGAAGAAATATGAAGGCGAGTACCTCACCTTCAGCTATATGATTTCACCCTCTCAGACAGAGACCTGAGACATGAGACCCTCTACTGCATGCGCGTCATCAGCTTGAGAATCGGCCTTTTTAGAGACCGCCAATCAATCATCCCAAAGCGATTATCGGCCAATAGTGATCGGTAGCCGATCAATCGGAGCATCCCTAATAACAGGATATTACCACCTCCATGCTTTACTGTAGGAATGGTGTTATTTGAGTGAATGAATGAGGCATTTATATAGCGCTTTCATTGTGCATGCTGTACACCCAAAGCGCTTTACAATCATATGGGGGGGATCTCTCCTCAACCACCATCAGTGTGCAGCATCCACTTGGATGATATGACGGCAGCCACAGGACAACTGCGCTAGTGCGCTCACCACACACCAGCTACAGGTGGATAGGAGAGAGAGATAGAGCCAATCAAGTGGATGATGAGCTTTATTGGATTTTCTGCCATGTGGGCCTTTCTTGATATGGCTTTTTTTTTTTTTTTTTGTGTGGAGAATTTGTGATATTGTTGTCACATGCACACAATGACCACTCTTGGTCATAAATTCCTGCAACTACTTCAGAGTTGCTGTATGCCTCTTTGTTGCCTCTATTATCAGTTTCCTCTGGCTCTTTCATCCATTTTTGAGCGACGTTCTGATCCAGGGAGGGTCTGTGTTTTACCAATACCTTCCACTTATTAATAAGTATTACTTCTTCGCTGCTTCTATCATTGATAAAGTCTTGGGAAAGTTTTTTGTATCCATCTCCTTACTGTGCCTGTCCCACTTTATCCCGTAGATCTTTTGACAGTGCCTTGCAACCCATAGTTGGTTGTTTGCTTCAGTTGTACTACCAATGACTGAAATGCTCCAGGAAAGCTCTTTTCTTTTTTTTCAAAATGACCAAGCTGATCACAGTTGATAGTCAAATGGCTTTGTGTGCCATTGAGAAGGTGATTAGCTACACCTGATTGAGTTTACAAGTCATTTTTAGGAGAGGGTTGATCCTTTTTCCAACTCTGTGATTCTTTTTTTCTCACATGTTGGTGTTATATCTTTCACTTGGATGTCATAGATTGCACTTAGTAAATACAGCTGGATAAAACAAAAACTCTTCATTTCAGGCTGCAAAGCAACAAAATGTGATTATTTTAAAAGGGGGTGATTCTTTTCTATACCCACTGTGTATATGTTTGTGTACATTTTTAGAAGAATACTAAAAATAAAAAAATGTAAATAGAAAACAAATTGCATTAAAAAACAATACTATACTATCACTGCTTAAGTTTATAACCTTGCCCCCATAAATTACACATTTTCAAGATTTATATAAAGTCTTGTGGCAGTTTTATTACAGGTTGGCATATAGAGTTCAGTGTTTGTATTCCCTGGGCATGTGTTCCCTTTGATGTACAGTGTGGAATACAGAGTAATTATTGCAATATTTTAATATTTGTATTCGCAAAAGAACTGCAGCGTTGCCATATATAATTAAAACAGTGCAAAATGAAAATAGTACAAAGGATCACCACATAAATTAAGAACAAAAGTTTCTTTGTCTCTCTTCAGACACGCTGGGTCTCTTTTGGCCAGTTTCTTTGTCTTACTCGCTGACTCACTGGGTCTCATGAAACAAAACAAACCGAAGCAACACTGCATATTATACTGTATATAATATAATACAAAAGTTATTTTTGGTTCTCAAATGTGATTGGCTGAGAGCCTTTTCCAGTCGTGCGATATTCTAGTGATTACAGTACTCCAACTGTTTCACCGTTTGTATCACTCTGCCACAGTAAGCTAATTACAAAGTAGCTAATCTATTTATAAACAGACAAGGCAAATAAAACTGCTCTGTATCTCTTGTTCCACTCACATTCATTTCTATAGAGTTGGTAGGGATGATTTACCTCAACAGTTCATGATTACAGTAGGTAATAAGATTGTTGGCAATCATTACACACTGCTCAAACATTCTAAAACCCTATAAAACCAACTGAACACTTGGGTCCAACCCTTCCATCAAATAAACTCTTTCATGTTAAACCTTTTTAAATATATTACAATATATAGAACTTAATAAAAAAATATTAAAGGTGTAAAGACCATCAACAATACCGTGCGACTCCCACCGGGCGAGCATGGCAAAGGACATAAGTATCGCGTTTTTTATCTCTCCTCTTTCCACATTCTGTTTCAGTTTTTTATAACCATTTTTTACTATGTGTCAGTAAGTTGTTGTTGTTATTTTAGCATGTGTGTTTGACTCAGTGTTATTTTTTTAGGATTACTGATGAACTAATGTACTTTTATTTAGTTTTAGTTCTCTATTTATTTTAGTTTACATTTGTAGTAATGTTGTCATTTTATTAGTTTTTTGTTATGTCTATATAGGTTTTTTATTAAGTTTTACTTTTATTTAATTTGAGTTATTTCAGTACTTCAACATACAAAACGGAAATGAAATAATATATATACATGTGGAAACAAAGTATTTTTTCAGCCACCAATTGTGCAAGTTCTCCTACTTAAAAAGATGAGAGAGGCCTGTATTTTCATCATAGGTATACCTCAACTCTGAGAGACAAAATGAGAAAAAAAATCCAGTAAATCACATTGTAGGATTTTTAAAGAGTTTATTTGCAAATTATGGTGGAAAGTAAGTATTTGGTCAATTACAAAATTTCTTCTCAATACTTTGTTTTATACCCTTTGTTGGCAATGACAGAGGTCCAACGTTTTCTGTAAGTCTTCACAAGGTTTTCACACACTGTTGCTGGAATTTTGGCCCATTCCTCCATGCAGATAATGTTTTGGGGCTGTCGCTGGGCAACACACGGATTTTCAACTCCCTCCAAAGATTTTCTATGGGGTTGAGTTCTGGAGACTGGCTAGGCCACTCCAGTACCTTGAAATGCTTCTTACGAAGCCAATCTTTCGTTGCCCGGGCGGTGTGTTTGGATCATTGTCATGCTGAAAGACCCAGCCACGTTCATCTTCAATGCCCTTGCTGATGGTAGGAGGTTTTCACTCAAAATCTCACGGTACATGGCTCCATTCATTCTTTCGTTTATACGGATCAGTTGTTCTGGTCCCTTTGCAGAAAAACAGCCCGAAAGCATGATGTTTTCACCCCCATGCTTCACAGTAGGTATGTGTTCTTTGGATGCAACTCAGCATTCCTTCTCCTCCAAACACTACAAGTTGAGTTTTTACCAAAAAGTTCTAGTTTGGTTTCATCTGACCATATGACATACTCCCAATCCTCTTCTGGATCATCCAAAATGCTCTCTAGCAAACTTCAGACGGGCCCGGACATGTACTGGCTTAAGCAGGGGGACATGTCTGGCACTGCAGGTTTTGAGTCCCTGGCGGCGCAGTGTGTTACCGATGGTAGCCTTTGTTACTTTGGTCCAAGCTCTCTGCAGGTCATTCACTAGGTCCCCCCGTGTGTTCTGGATTTTTGCTCACAGTTCTTGTGATCATTTTGACCCTACGGGGTGAGATCTTGCGTGGAGCCCAGATCGAGGGAGATTATCAGTGGTCTTGTATGTCTTTCCATTTTCTAATAATTGCTCCCACAAGTTGATTTCTTCACACCAAGCTGCTTACCTATGCAGATTCAGTCTTCCCAGCCTGGTACAGGTCTACAATTTTGTTTATGGTGTCCTTTGACAGCTCTTTGGTCATGGCCATGGCGGAGTTTGGAGTGTGACTGTTTGAGGTTTTGGACAGATGTCTTTTATACTGATAACGAGTTCAAACAGATGCCTTTAATACAGGTAATGAGTGGAGGACAGAGTAGCCTCTTAAAGAAGAAGTTACAGGTATTTGAGAGCCAGAAATCTTGCTTGTTTGTAGGTGACCAAATACTTATTTTACCGAGGAATTTACCAATTAATTCTTTAAAAATCCTACAATGTGATTTTCTGGATTTTTTTTCTCATTTTGTCTCTCATAGTTGAGGTATACCTATGATGAAAATTACAGGCCTCTTCCATCTTTTTAAGTGGGAGAACTTGCAAAATTGGTGGCTGACTAAATACTTTTTTGCCCCACTGTATATATATTTTATGTATTTATATATATGTCCATGTATACTGTATATGTGTGTGGCTGTACATACACATATGTAGTTGTTTTTTATGTTTGGCTTAGTGTTATGTTAGAATCATTATTATATATGAGTATGAGTATGAGACCTGTACTAAACTGAAGGCCAGTTATTTAATGTTCATACAGTTCTTTGTATGTGTAATGGTTAATTTGCTGTTGTTATTTAATCAGGCGACAGTCACACGCCTATTGTTAGGGCCCAGAAGGTGCAAAGGACCCAGATGCTGACGCAGTTTAGTACAGTTAGTATCGCCATTATTGTTACTAGTGCGAGACGATCCTAACGGTGATGATAATGCCAGTTCTCCCGCAATATTGAGTAATCGCATGTGTGCGTGCATCAAAGAGTAGATTAGTGATGCAACAGTTCACTCCCGATGCTGAACGCAGATGCCAAGGTACCTTGATGACTATGAGGTTGATTATGTGCCAGAGCAGCGATCAGTACACTCACCTTTAGACCACTCCAACGTAGGAAAACAGCTAATAGGGGCTACAAGAGGTCCATATCTACCTCACAACACCCTGGTTGCTGGCATTGATCACTTTCCTGCCTATGAGGGGAATCCACACTTCTCACCTGAAGCACTGCAGATGCACCTCAAGGATCTGGAGAAAGAGAACCGTCAACTCAGACGCGACCTCAGTGAACACTCTGCAGCTCACACTCCAAGATCATTGTCTCCATCTCAACTATTTCATTCGCCTAGACATCTGACGCCCAATGAAGAGAATTTAATATCTACCTCACCGTCACACCACAGAGTAACGTCAACAAGAGATCAAAGAGATCCACGTTATGAAGGTGAAAGGTCAGTGAAAATTAGTGAGGATAAGTTGCACACAGAACGTCAACGTGATAGAATAGATGAGATCATTCATGAGCTTCAGAGGATGAGAGCAAGTTCCAAGCAATCCAGATCAACTTTGCCATTGCCAGAGCGTGCAGTAACACCCCAGAGGGCTGATCATGCTGATGAATGCTACCATCACCCTAGGCGTCCATCTTCACACTATTACAGCCTTACCTCCAGGCGACAGAGACCATTTGTGCCTTATCGTTCCTCAGCACCATCCAGTCAAGAGAACACTTATCGTGGTCCAGCCCCTACCATTCCTAACTTCACCAAAGAGGATCCACGTGAGTT
This sequence comes from Sinocyclocheilus anophthalmus, assembly GCA_018155175.1. Classification (NCBI taxonomy): domain Eukaryota; kingdom Metazoa; phylum Chordata; class Actinopteri; order Cypriniformes; family Cyprinidae; genus Sinocyclocheilus; species Sinocyclocheilus anophthalmus. Next base: position 111,990 of record JADLZN010009967.1, read on the forward strand.
CGCCAGGTTAAAGGTAGCTCTTGACAATCTCCTGCCTGCTGACGCTACAGAGTGCTTTAAGTTCCAAATATTGATGGACCACTTGAAGTTTGAGGAAGCATTGCTCATTGCTGACTCCTACAGTAACAGCAGGTACCCTTATACTCATACCATGCAGGCCCTAACAGAAGTCTATGGGCAACCCCATCAACTTGCACTTCAACGCATTGCTGTTCTGATGGATGGACCCAGCATGAGAAGTGGTGACACCAGAGCATTCAGGCTTTTTACACTGAAGGTGCGGGCCCTGGTTGGAATGCTGGATCAGTTAGGAAGTCCTGGACGTACAGAACTGACTTGTGGGTCTCACGTCTCCCGCCTCCTAGCTAAACTACCTCACGATCTCAGAGCAAACTTTAAGAGGTATGTCAATCCACTCAAGACACCTATCCCTACCTTGCTTGAATTTGCAGAATGGTTGGAGTATGAGGTGAGGGTGCAAAAGGACGGTACCCAGTTCAATATTGACCCTGGTAGAGAGAGACAGAGCTTCCACAAAGACCAGCAAAGAGTGTCTAAAGGATCACACAAATCTACTGCCATCTTCCATGGAAGTGAGCAAAGTCCAGTTTCTAAGGCTGAATCGGTTCACCGGAATACAGTTTCTGAGGTGAGATCACTAGAGAAACCAAAGAAATACTGCCCCTTCTGTAATACAACTCAGCACTATCTCAATCAGTGTTCAAACTTCAAGCTGCTGACCAAAGAGCAGATCGTTACATGGATCAGATCTAATCAGAGATGCTGAAAATGTGGGCGTGATCACCAAGCAGGTCAGTGTACTCTTAAGGCGAAATGCAAGAAGTGTCAAAGGAGACATCTAGAAATTCTGCATGAGGCCAATAATGAAATGAGTGCTAATGCTTCCAAAGAAACAGGAGAGATCACCCAGTCTACCAGCACCACAATAGAAACTCTGTATGTCGATCAACCATCTGGCAGCAGTAGAGTGTTACTGAAATTGTGCAGAGTCATCATACGCAACGGAGACTTTACACTGGATACATATGCACTGCTAGATGATGGTTCAGAGCGCACAATACTTCTCCATGAGGCAGCTCAGCTACTCAACCTCCACGGTAAGCCCGAAGACCTGTCTTTTCGCACAGTGCGCCAAGACATCCGCATTATTCATGGCTCCACAGTATCATTCTCAGTGAGTCCCGCTACACAACCAGATCGCAACTTTGCAATCATAAGAGCCTTCACAGCTGAGGAGCTTGGACGAGCACCTCATTCTTACCCAATTGACGAGCACCTCATTCTTACCCAATTGAAATGCTCCAAAAGAGATATCGCCATCTCAGAGGCCTACCTCTTCAGTCAATTGACCATGCGAGGCCATTACTGCTCATTGGGTCAGATTACCCACAACTGATCACCCCCGTTGAGCCAGTTCGGTTGGGACCCCCCAGAGGTCCAGCAGCTGTGAAAACTCATTTGGGATGGACACTCCAAGGTCCATCAAAGTTCCTTGAACACATACCACACACTCAACAGTGCTTGTTCACATCTGCAAGCCTTGCACCTAATGATCTATTCAGTCAAGTTGAGCGGTTGTGGCAGATGGACATATTGCCCTACCAAAATGAACGGCTTGTGACAAGGTCAAAGCAAGATGCAGACGCAATGCGCATGCTGGAGGAGAAAACAATGAGGGTTGAAGTTGAAGGTGTGCAAAGATACGCTACCCCCCTCCTATGGAAAACCAGTCCTCCACCTTTAGCTGCTCCAAAGGAAGCAGTACTGCCTCATTTGCGAAGGACTGAAAATCAGCTGGCACAGAGCTTGGAGAAATCCCAAGTGTACAAGTCTGAGATAAACAAGCTGCTAGAATCAGGCTATGTGAAGAAAATTCCCAAATCCACAGCTGTACAGACTCCAGGATGGTACATTCCTCACCACATGGTCCACCACAACACAAAGAACAGGATCGTATTCAATTGTTCTTTCAACTTCCAAGGGCTGAGTTTGAATGAATATCTTCTTCCTGGGCCAACTCTGGGTGCGACCTTGCTGGGAGTACTTCTCCGTTTCCGAGAGTATGCAGTAGCCATTAGCAGCAACATAAGGGGGATGTTTCATCAGGTGCGTCTCCTACCAGAAGACCAAGCATTCTTGCGATTCCTGTGGCGAGACCTGAAACCAATCAACGCACCTGATGTCTACCAGTGGTCAGTGTTACCATTTGGTACCACGTGCAGCCCGTGCTGTGCAACCTTTGCTCTTCGGAAACATGTTGCTGATCACAGCCAACCAGACAGTGAGGTACGAGTATCAGTAGATCGTTGTTTCTATGTGGACAACTGGTTGCAAAGTGTTCCCTCTCTTGAGACTGCAAGACAATTAGTGGAGGACATGCGACATCTGCTGACCGAGGGTAGATTTGAACTGCGCCAATGGGCTAGTAACACTCCCCAACTGCTGCAACACCTGCCACAGCAAATCAGGTCAGAGAACCATGAGCTTTGGTTTAGTTCAGACAGGGCCGACCCCCAGGAGCGCATACTAGGACTCAGGTGGCAGTGCAGATCCGACACCCTTGGTTATAAACATTCCCATGTCTTAAAAACTGAGCCCACTATGCGACACATATATAGTATCCTTTCCAGTCAGTACGATCCATTGGGATTCATCACCCCATTTACCACTAGAGCTAAGATCATAGTCCAAAGGCTCTGGGACAAAAAAAGAGAATGGGATGACCCTGAACTGCCCACAGATCTCAGAAATGCATGGCTCACATGGGAAGACGAGCTTCCACAACTTTCCTGTGTCACACTGCCCAGATGCTACACTACAAAGGTAGATCCCTTGATCAGCTCAAGAAGTGTGCGCACATTCTGTGATGCCTCAGAGCGAGCGTATGGTGCTGTAGCCTATCTCCGCACTGAAGATAGCAAAGGACAAATAGAGGTGTCATTCTTGGCAGCTAGATCACGAGTAGCTCCAAAGAAGCAGCAAACAATTCCCCGACTCGAGCTATGCGCTGCTCTAACTGGAGCACAATTGGCAGTAGTTCTGCAAAGAGAGCTCACACTAGATATCAGCAGTTTCAGATACTGGACTGATTCTACAACAGTTCTCAATTGGCTTCAATCAGTCATGCCATTTTAAAGTGTTTGTAGGAACTAGAGTTGCGGAGATTCAAGAGCTAACTGATTCACATTTATGGTCCTACGTACGCTCACAAGACAACCCTGCTGACGATATTACTCGTGGCATGTCACTGGCTCAGATAGCTGAACCTACCCGCTGGAAGAATGGCCCAGAATTTCTGCAGAAACCTCCATCGTCTTGGCCCAAACTGCCCAACCTAGTGCCAGCCAACACCTCAAAGGAACTGCGTAAACCAGTATCCTTCCATCTTCTAATAACTCAGGGTGACCAGCATTTAGTCAATGCATCTCAATATGACAACTTTCAAGAGCTTGTAGATGCAGCAGTCAGATCCCTTCATGGGGCGGCCAGTCTCACAGACACTGTTACTGCTGACACATATAAGAAAGCCAAGCTCAGAATCATTCAACAGTTTCAAATGGAGAGATTTCCTGACGAATATGCTCAGCTTCAAATAGGGAAACCCATCGCCTCAAACAGTCGTCTAAAGACATTAGCTCCTGAATTTGATTCTGACAGGCAGCTGATTAGAGTGGGTGGACGACTCCGAAGATGTCACCTGCTCAGCCCTGACATTCTTAACCCAATTGTCATAGACCCAGTTCATCCAGTGACTAAGCTACTAATTCAGCAATACGACGCACAGCTCCATCACCCTGGTACTGAAAGGGTCTTTGCTGAAATCAGAAGATGCTTCTGGATCTTGAGAGGTCGTCAAGCAGTTCGATCAATTCAACATCACTGTACTGAGTGTCAAAGGTGGCGTGGCAAGCCCAATATACCTAAAATGGCTGACTTACCCCTTCCAGCCAGCCTTTTACTCCACAGGCATGGACTGCTTTGGCCCATTTACCATCAAAATTGGGCACCGGAACGAAAAACGCTGGGGTATCATTTATAAATGTTTGACCACAAGGGCAGTGTACATCGATCTTCTCTCTCAAGCCGACACAGACTCTTTCCTCATGTCTCTATGTCGATTCATCGCCCGTAGGGGAAAACCTCATGAGTTGTGCTCTGATCAGGGTACCAATTTCAAGGGTGGAGATCGTGAGCTTAAGGATGCCTTCAACAATATTCATCCTCAGTTACAAAGAGAACTTGCCAAGCAACAGATTGACTTCCAGTACAATCCACCAAACTCCCCGCATTTCGGAGGATCCTGGGAAAGAGAAATCAGATCTGTTAAAGCTGCTCTGTACACCACCATTGGTGCACAAACTGTCACCGAGGAAGTGCTCAGGACTGTCCTTATTGAAATTGAGGGAATTTTAAATTCAAAGCCATTGGGATATGTATCCTCGGATGTAGCTGATCCTGACCCAATAACCCCTAATTATCTCTTAATGGGCCGACTAGACTCTGCCTTGCCTCAGGTAATTTACCCTGCATCTGAGCTGCTCAGCCACAAGCGCTGGAGACACAGCCAGATATTGGCAGACCAGTTCTGGAGCTGTTATCTGCGTAACTACCTGCCCGGACTCCAGTCTCGCCAGAAATGGCAACAAGAGAAAGACAACCTGACAGTAGGGACAGTGGTTATGATTGCTGATCCACAATTCCCCAGAGCACTCTGGGCCATTGGGACTGTGAAAGCTGTCCAGGCCGGAGCTGATAATAAAGTAAGAGCTGCAGAAATCCAGGTCAAAGACAGAACCTACATCAGACCTGTTGTCAGACTGATTAAGCTCCCTTCACTCCCTGAAGGACTGTGAGTACTGGCCCAAGATGCAAATCTGCAAGCACATTTGGGGGCGGCTGTACTAAACTGAAGGCCAGTTATTTAATGTTCATACAGTTCTTTGTATGTGTAATGGTTAATTCGCTGTTGTTATTTAATCAGGCAACAGTCACACGCCTATTGTTAGGACCCAGAAGGTGCAAAGGACCCAGATGCTGATGCAGTTTAGTACAGTTAGTATCGCCATTATTGTTACTAGCGCGAGACGATCCTAACAGTGATGATAATGCCAGTTCTCCCGCAATATTGAGTAATCGCATGTGTGCGTGCATCAAAGAGTAAGTTTGTTGCTTCATTATACTGTTTACATTTGATTGTGAATTAGTCTTTCAAGACGTGCTTATCGCATCTGCCGAGCACATGTGTCTGTAAGCTAATCTCTAGCCAATCTTATACGATCACTGTAAAGACATATTTTCAGTGTTAATGTCATAACAAGTGCGGATATTATTCATTTGCATATTGATGTTTTATCAGCTTGTATATTTATACTTTATTGTTGTTTCTCTTTCTAGAACCACACTTAATTAAAATGTTCAAGTTTGCAATGAGTGGTCTATGAGTGGTGTGTGCATCTAGCTCCTCCTAAACGGACATCACTTAAGTTAATTGTTCTGATCTGACAATTTTTGGTGGTTGTCACCAGGTATTAATTAGCACCTAAGAGCTGATCAATTCTTTACATGGTCCTTCGAGCCGGATTGGCAACTTCTGAATTAATATAATGTCCATACATAGTGAGGAGATTAGTGATGCAACAGTTCACTCCCGATGCCGAACGCAGATGCCAAGGTACCTTGATGACTATGAGGTTGATTATGTGCCAGAGCAGCGATCAGTACACACACCTTTAGACCACTCCAACATAGGAGAACAGCTAATAGGGGCTACAAGAGGTCCATATCTACCTCACAACACCCTGGTTGCTGGCATTGACCTTTTGTTCTTTTAATATTTTTGAATAGTTTTTAGCTTTATTTTTTTGTTTTAATTTAAATGTTTTAGTTTTGAAATGTTGTTGTATGCATTTGTCATTTTTATTTAATTTCCTTTATTTTCTTAAATGTGTGTGTATATATATATAGTATTTATAGAGTTTTAGCTTTTAGTTTGAATTACTTTTTCTTATTTGTAAGTCGATTTGGATAAAAGCGTCTGCTAAATGACTAAAAGTAAAAGTAAAAGTACATTAACATTTTACTCGTAATATAATTAAAACGACAATCACTTTAAGTTTATGAACCAAAGAGTGATCGTGCATTATTAACATCTTTACTGTCGCTGCATAGATTCTAGTAGATCATTAGTTCTGCTTAGATTCAGTCTATTCTGTAGCTTATTCAAATTATTTCTGTGTTTGGGAATGTTGTGAATCAGGTTGATCTCTGTCATTCAGATAAATGCCTCACATGCGCTAGTCTGAGCTCAGCCAATATTCAAAGTTCCCTTTCAGTCGGTCACTCTCGACGTCACATCGGTAATGACTGACGAATTGGGATCTCACTAAGAGAGACTAATAGACTTCGAGTGTAACTAAACGAGCCAATGCACATTGGCATGTGATGATTGCATCCAGTTGCCGCTGATCACAGAGCGAGCATAAAAAGGTAGCAGGTGCAACGCATGCCAGCTCTTCGCTTCGGAGCCGAGCGATCACATTGTTTTGCTCCTGACTACTCTACTGAGAGAAGAAGACTGACTGAGTTCAGCGTGCTCTTTGTAGCTCTTGGTGTTGGCGGTACGGCTCTTCAGCGGTGGTGGTTTCACCGTGGTATCTCCCCTGTGCGCTTTATCACGCTAAAAGAGCTTTTTTCTCTAAAAGAGCACGGGTGTGTCTTTTTAAAGACGACGCTGCGTCTGACGAATTCGTCGTTGCATCTTTGTAAAGATGGCGTTGCGTCTTGCTATAGACAACGTATCACCCGTGCGTTTCTGGATGCGGTCGTTACCTGGCATCGGGTGATGGTCATGATCACTGCCTCACGTGTCTGGGCATTAAGCACGTTAGGGTGGCGTTTGTGGATGAGTCATGATCTCATTGCGGGAAGATGACCATCCCAGAGTTGCGGGCCAAGCTCTGTTACGTCAAAAGGGGCGGAGCTCCGTTGCCTCTGCCTCAATCTAGTTCTCGTCATGGCGGCAGTCAGGCGGGGGTTACTTCAGGTAATAGCACAGGCAGTCTGAGGGCAACATTGATGGGAAAACCCTCCAGGGCCGGAGCTTTCTGGAGAGGAAGATTCGGCTGCGCTACTGCTCTCTGGGACTGTAGCAATGCCTGAATCGGAACCGGAAATAATGGCTACGCTTTCTCGGGCCGCCGTAGGGGTAGGCCTCGAGTGAAAACCCTCCACTGTGTCCCAAGCCCTCAAGGTTGGACGATTGGTTCTTCGGGGTGGCCCGCGCCAGTTCTCAGCTCCCCGCCCCGGTACCATTCTTCCCGGAGGTGCATGAGGGGCTTACCAGGTCGTGGAAGGCACCTTTTTCTGCCGGAAACCGACCTGTTAACTCTTGACGGTGGTGTAGCTAGGGGGTATACGGGGTGGAGCGGTCGGTTGTGGTAAATTACTCCTACACCGGCAAGGCAAAATGTGCCTTCCCCTCGCGGGGAAGAGGTACCGTCTGGTCTTTCGACGAGGCTATAGTGTGGAGAAGCTGTTCTCCGCCTTACATGATCGGAGTTACGCAGGTTCTTCAGGTTAAAGAACATCAGTGAAGGCGGCCAATGCTCCTGTCTTGCATGTGGAGATTGCAGTCCTCCCCTGCCCCCCTCTATACCCTCTTGGGACCTGTTTCTAGTGCTCAAAACACAACAGCAGGGCCCATTCGAGCCTTTGCAGTCAGTTGAGCTGAAGTTTCTATCAATGAAGATTCTGCTCCTGCTTGCACTGGCCTCCATCAAGAGGGTAGGGGACCTGCACGCATTCTCGGTCGACGATTCGTGCCTAGAGTTCGGCCGGCTGATTCCCAGGTAACCCTGAGGACCCGGCCCGGCTATGTGCCCAAGGTTCCCACTTCTCCCTTCAGGGATAAGGTGGTGAACCTCCAAGCACTGCCCCCGGAGGAGGCAGACCCAGCCCTAGCTTTGCTTTGTCCCGTCCGAGCCTTAAGGTGCTACATTGACCGGACGCAAAGCTTTAGGACCTCAGACCAGCTGTTTGTCTGTTACGGAGGCCGACAGAAGGGGAATGCTGTTTCCAAGCAGAGGATGGCCCACTGGATAGTGGATGCCATCATCCTGGCTTATCAGGCACAGGGTGTGCTCTGCCCACTCAGGGTGCGAACGCACTCTACTAGAAGTGTTGCATCCTCATGGGTGCTGGCTCGTGGCGCCTCGCTAACAGACATCTGTAGAGCAGCGGGCTGGGTGACCCCCAACACGTTCACTAGAATCTATAGCCTTCGTGTGGAGCCGGTAACCTCCTGTGTTCTCACCTCAAACGGGAAGAAGCACTGAGAGGCCCCGGCTTCGAGTCGGCTTACAAAAACCACTCCAGAGAATCCATTTAGTAGACCCTGTTGAGTTCCTCCATCCCCTCGGCAGCCAGACGTGGCGCCAGGCCTTCACTCTATGAATCTGTGAGAACCGGTAGAGGGCTGGGTTCCATATGTAGAGACCTAAGTGGATCCCATATGTGTAAAGCCTCAGAGCCCGTGTTTCCCCGGCAGACTTTTCTGCCATTTCCATGAGGGTTACAATCAACTCTAATCTTCCATATGCACCTAAACGATTGTTCATATGTGTAAGTACTTCCGAACCTCCTTCAGGAAGGATGGGGCTTCCGCAACGTTCCTGTTCCAAGTGAAACGGGTACGTTTCCCAGTGTTATCCAATCTCACTGAGTGGGTAGTGCTACGACAACAGAGACTGGCCTTCTTGTTGCGAGCCCCGACCTACGCCGAAAAGGGGGCGCAGGAGGCTCGCACAGGGCATGGAAGGGGCAGCATCCTGGCATTTTGGTTGGGCATCCCATTCGCCGGTTTATTACATCAGAGTCGAGAGTGACCCCCCCCCCCCGGAATAAAGTGAACGTCTCTGTTATGTATGTAACCCTCGTTTCCTGATGGAGGGAACGGAGATGTCACGTCCCATCACCACAGCTGCTGTACTACCGCTGAGTGGCCGGGTTACCGGGTCTGCTCCTCAGCGAAAACCTGAATATGCGCTGCATCTGCTGCCTACTGTGATCAGCGGCAGCTGGATGCAATCATCGCATGCCAATGTGCATTGGCTCGTTTAGTTGCACTCGAAGTAGATTGGTCCCTCTAAGTGAGATCCCAATTTTGTTGGTCATCCGACGTGACGTCTCCGTATCCCTCCTTCAGGGAACGAGGGTTACATACGTAATCGAGATGTTATTTTCACAAAAGGCTAAACCTGCAATAATAAGTGTCCCCAGAATTTATAGGCCTATGCTGAAAACGTGTAGACCAATAAACTTTTTCTATTGTTTTATTTATTTTATGGCATAATTCACACCTCTTTAAATGTATAATATTCTAAAATACTGGCTAGTACTGTACAGTAAAAATTAAGCACACTTCAAGCACTGCCGTAGCTGTAATATTTCACTGTGACAGTAGTCAAGTAGCTCAAACATTGAGGATTTATATGATGAATAATTATTAAAAATGTAAATGTTTATCACTTTTATTTGTATAGCGCTTTATACAATGCAGATTGTGTCAAAGCGGCTTGACAGTGTTAAACAGGAAAATAGTGTGTCGATAATGTAGGACCATAGTAAACAAAAAGCAGAGAATAGCAGAGAAGGAGTGGAATTGTTCCTCAGAGGATCTGATGTGATACTGTAGCTGACTAGGGTTGGGTAACACGAAACCGACGGGTTACCAATAGGAACCGGTTCCTAGTAAAGCGGTATGTACTAGAAGCGAATCAGAACGCAGATTTCCGTGCTTCATTTCGGTGCCATGCCTGAGCTATCGATGTTGAAATATTTGTCTCTGATTCTCTGATTGAAACGGAGCGTACGAAACATGTCACCGGCCACATCATGGGAAAATTATTTCCAGACTGAGGGAAAAAGGACGTGATCAAGTCGGAAATCTTAATAATACAATAATCCAACAAGTGAGTCTTGTAGAACGCAGGGTCCATGTCGTTTTTCACATTCTTGACCTCCCTTAAAAGCCCAAAACTCAGGAAATGAGAGCATTCGAGGAGCTTGTGAATGCAGTAATTACACTTGCTCTGATGGCAGCAGGTAACCTTCTGTTAACTAAGCTAAACATGCCTAAATTAAAATGCCTAAAGCTAAACTTCCCTTGTATTCACATTTCTAAACCTGTTGTCCAACAAAAGAGAACATTATAACCTTTTTGCTCCACAACACCAGTCAAATGCTTCCTTTTGTGATCTGATGTGGCTTCTTGTCACAAAATGAGGCACAAAACATGTTCCATAGGCTACTTTAAAAATAATACATAGATTAGCAATGGATTATATATATACTTCATTATTATGAAAATACCAGAGATGGCACAGATAAACTATATTGTCACAGTCGAGTGTTTATTGTCTTTGTTTAATCATTCAAAACATTTATATTTTCAGTTTACTCCGTTAAAATTACAGCTATAATAGCGATGCCTTTGACCATATAAGGGATTTCCTGAGTTTTGCTACTTCTATGACTGGATATGTGAATTTTCTGTGCGAGGGCGCCCTCTGGCATCCAGTATGAATGAAACAGACATCATGTGTTTATAGTGCTGATGGCCAATTCATAATTTTTTTTATTTTTTATTTTTTTATAAGTATAGCACCATTTAGGCACCGGAACCGTTTAAAAAGTATCGATTTGGCACCGGTATCAAAAAAAAAAAAAAACGATACCCAACCCTATAGCTGATGGCTGCATGGTTATAATTTTATCTCTAATAGTATAGATTTTGGTAACAGATCAAAGAAAAAAGCCTAAAGTAATTTACTACTGTGCTGCTGGTGAATGTCTGTGTCTGTTGATGCTTTATTTTTCATTAATTTAGACTCTGTATTGAATAAATGCCTGGGATTGTGTTTGATTTCTTCTAAAAGAGATGAAAAGTAAGCAGATCTAGCAGTTTTTAATGCTTTACTGTAGGAAGAAATACTTTCCCTCCATGCAATATGAAATGCCTCTAGTTTTGTTTTCTTCCAGCTGTGCTCCATTTTCCAGGCTGCTCTCTTTAAGACGTGAGTGTGCTTGTTGTACCATAGTGTCGGACTGTTTTCCTTAATCTTCTTTAAAGGAGCAACCGTATCTAAAGTGCTAGAAAAGAGGGAGTCCGTAGTTTGTCAAGTCAAGTCTGCTGTAATGTCAATTCTTCCACATGTAAAGCACATACACACAGAGAATTGAAATTGCGTTACTCTCAGACCCGTGGGTGCATACAGATAACATAAATACAAAATACAACTATACAAAATACAAAATACAACTACACAAATATACAAATAAGGTAAAATGTAAAAAAATATATATAAAGCAGCACAAGGCACATGGCAGATAGAGTGCAAACCAGTGAAGTAAACAACAGGGCAGATATAATGATTGTAGTGCAAAGAGCTTATTTACATTACCTTTACATTTTAGTCATTAGCAGCGCTTTTATCCAAAGCGACTTACAATTGGGAGATACATAAAGCGATTCTTCTTAAAGAGGCAAACAGATACAGGAAGTGTCTGTAATACCAATTTTCTAGACATTGTTCAAATAAGTACACGCTAGAAAGAGAAGGAATAAATAAGAGTGTTTTTTTTTTTTTTATTATTTTTTTTATTTTTTTTTTTTTTGTGTGTGTGTGTGTGTGTGTATTTGGGAGGGGGGGGTGGGAGAGTCCGTCAGAGGGTCAGATTTCAGTGGTGCGTGGGGCAAAAGAGGTGAGGGGGGGCAAGGTCGGGAGGGAGTTCAGATTCCTGACAGCCTGATGGATGAAGCTTTCCTTCAGTCTGCTGGTCCTGGCCTGAAGACTCCGCAGTCTCCTCCCTGATGGCAACAGACTGAAGAAGCTGTGTGTCGAGTGGGTGGGATCACCTGCAATGCAGAAGGCTTTGCGGGTTCCATAAATATCCTCGAGGGAGGGGAGAGAGACACCAACGATCTTCTCAACTGCTCTCACTATGCGTTGAAGTGTCTTGCGGCAGGATGCGTTGCAGGCACCATACCACACAATGATGCAGCTCGTCAGAATGCTCTCGATGATGTCTCTGTAGAAGGTGCACATGATGGGGCCGGGGCTCTGGCTCTTCTCAGTTTGCTGAGGAAGTAG